>JAOEHI010008982.1:0-34115 GCA_025447815.1 Percopsis transmontana | reverse complement strand
CCCCCCCCCCCCCCCCCCCCCCCCCCCCCCCCCCCCCCCCCCCCCCCCCCCCCCCCGCCCCCCCCCCCCCGCCCCCCGCAGGTCTTTTTGGTTTTGTTTTCACTCACCCATTTTAAATACCAACCCATTATGACTTTGTTTTAACATTTTTCTTTTTTTAAACTGAATTTCCCTTTTTAGATTATGTAGGACTATGTAGGACTTATGGAGTCCTCAATTGATACGCTCCCAATTCTTCCTATTCCTAATGTATTCTCACCGCAACTGAATAATTTTGATATTTAAATTGGTTTCAGTATTTCAATCTCATTTTTGAAAATGTATGCCCTTCTAGTTTGCTACTTGCTGTATTTTTGTTGGAAGATTCTTTATATTGCTCTATGGTATGCCAGTCAAAAATACAGTAGCAAGATGTGGCCCTGTCTGTGAAATTCTGGCATTAAATATTTTGCTTTGTAGATGTCCTAAGATGTATCTTTCCAATTTACTACACAGGACATTTTAGAATAATTTACCATAGTAAAAATATTATTTAACTGTATGGTTACTGGTCAATCTCATTAATATACGTTTGCATATTTCTGGGTAGTGAGATCAATAAATAATTTTAAAACAACTTCAAGTTACCATGTCCTTAGAAGAAAAATAATCATAACAGACTAGGACAGAGCCACTTCAGTTTAATGTTAGGTTTTTGTAAATTGAAGCAGAAATGACGATGTCTGATTTAACATTAACATCATGGACATTCAACGTCCAAGGATGGATTCTGTTCAGGGCTTGATTTTTACAACAATTGAAATTAATCTCAAATGCGCAGTCCTAACATTTGGACTGCAAATAAATTGAAGAGCTACATCTGCCAATAATTCTACTTCCTGTGTGAAAGGTCAAGCGGAAAAAAAAATGGCACCGTCTAAGAAGAAACATGCACGTAGCCAGGCTTGTATTATACCAGGAGGATTTACAGGTAAATCAAATGTACTACATGCTATGAATATCATACGTCTTAATAGTCTAAATTGTTACACGTTTCATATAAATCGCACGTTATTTTCCTCGACGTTGATAGCGTCTTGCCCTGGCCTATATCAACGTGTTGCTTGAAGTCAATGTTTTTTTTTTTATTCCTAAGGTTTCTCTTTTCAGAATTCACAATATGAATATCTTGCCTCTAAGTTTGTCATGATTTCTTTTCTTTGTAGTGCTGTCCATACAATTCAGTTCCGATAGTGTTGCACAGCACAAACTGTGTGTTAAAGAGCATAAGGTGCGAACCGAAACACATGCACAAAGGCCCCTGGACAGAACATTGTTTGTTCTCAACATTCCTCCCTATTGCTCAACGGTATGTACTAATATAATCATCTTTAATGAATTTTAGATACCTTTTATGATCGAAATTATTGTTTTTAGATCTCCTTGTGTTCTACTAGTCGAATAATAATTTAAAAAAAAGGCTAATGCATAATATTTTTTCCCACCGTCAGGGTGTTGTACTGAGGCTATTCTCGCGTTTTGGGACTGTTCAGTCAGTAGAGTTGACTGACCAGCCAGGTTCATTTAAGGATGTTGAACCAAATTTGTCAAAGTTCTTCAAACAAACTAGTAAACAGGTTGGTTCTCTGCACCTTTTCTTGTTTAGATGTCCATAAGGATTTTAGTAATCAGCCATTACTGAAATTTTGGACACCAATTCATCACAAGTACTATGTTGTGTTTTCTTACAGGGTTTCAAAGTGGGCTACATAATTTTTAAAAACCCTTCCAGTATTACAGCAGTTAAGTCCCACCCTCATAATGAGCCATTGGTGGTCTCCACGGAAAAACACCATGTACACACAGGTGTAGCAAGTAAGTGAAGATGGGGGGAAAAAAAAAAAAGTCCAATTATATAATAACTGTTGACTGTGTATATGTACCACATAATATATACATTCAGTATTTGAAAGTTTTAGAATTTCAACTGAATCTAACATGACTATCACATGAGAAACCATTTGTGTACACATAGCCAACCTTCAAAATGAGACTAGAAGTGACCCTGATGGCTTCCGGTTTTCTTTCAGAATGGATTCAGCAGTACACAGAGTCATTCATTCAGACAGAAAAACTACAACAAACGGTTGACGCCTTCATGCAGGAGTATGACAGGAAGAAAGAAGAGGTCAGAATTTCGCTCCTCTCCACCCATCTTGTGTTCCCTGTGATTCCAACTTAAATTGGTCTTCCCCACAACAGGAGGTAGAGCGACAGAGGAGAGATGCAGAGGAGCAAAAGGAGGATGAAGAGGGATGGGTCAGAGTCACAAGGGGAAACAAGGGCACTAAGGCCCGCCCTCACACTGAGGCAGCCAATCATAAGGCTTTACAGAAAGAGATCAGGAAAAAGAAGAGGAAGGAGCTCATAAACTTCTACACATGGCAGCACAAAAGCACGCAGAAAGAACGTACGTTTGCATTTCATTAAGCTAGTAGCAATGCTGTTTTTTCCCTGCCATCATGCTTATTTTTTTCCCCCTCTTTTTCAGATATTGCTCAACTAAGGAAAAAGTTTGAGGAGGATAAACAAAGAATAGCTATGATGAGATCCCAGAGGAAGTTCAGACCTTACTGAAAGTCTGCTTTGCTCACATCTTCATAGTTGAGGCTTGTTCATTACACAAGAATAAAATTTTACAGTAATAAATCTTGTTCACTCCAATCTGCGCAAGTGTCCTTTAATGCTGGTGTCAAGTGTGGTTGGTAGTAGAGAATTTGGCCAAATACACTTTTAATGTACATAAAATGGGAAAGAGCCGACGGAAGATATCAAAATGAAGGGTTTCAATGACATTCTCTGTCTGATACATCGCATGCTTGCTCTGCTGGTCATTGACATCGTCTCACGCACGACCAGACGGCTAACAGCAGGATCAGCAGCAGGGCCGTGACGACAGCAGAGAGTGTGTACATTGTTACCTGAAACACTTAAACAGAGAGACACCTTGGATGTTAAATGGCCACTACCATGTAATCTTAACATAACCTATTTAAAAAAAAAAAAAAAAAAAAAGGCCTACTTGTGCTCTGTTTAACACATGGATTTTCTCCGGGTTCTGTGCCGTTTTGACCAAAGAGCAAAGGTCCTAAAGATACCAGCTGGACTTGGTTGGGACCAGACAATGCCTCTCTCCTCTGCCGCATACCCTTTGATGCTGTCAAGGGAAAGAATTGTAGCCAGATCAGTTTCATACTTTGATGTATACGAGTAATGAATGCTTTAAATACAAACTCACAGTTAATGGAACATGGTTGTGTGCACTCCATGTCTTCTGTGCAGATTTCCACCCAACAGTAGAAGTATATCTGAGAAGTTCACCAGTAAACTGGATGAGAGCCAACCCCATTACCCATTAGGTGCAATACTGTGTTGTTAACAACCCTGTCCATTCATTTCTATTTAGTCTGTGTGAAATGCACTGTACCTGTTCAGCACTTGGGTGGCCAGTATGGGGGTCCAGGAAGGCAAAGGTATTGACATCAAACCTCCTGACCTGGGAATAGGATGAAGTCCTTTGGTGTTCCACAGAGAGAGAGCTTTGCATGTCATCCATAGGGTTTGGACATCTGTAAAGGCCAAATGTAAATATTAAATGCACTCTTTAGGATTCTGTAAAAATCAGCCTCAGAACTAAGCAAGCTTTAGAGAACAGTTCCTCATAAAAATATAACCCACAAGTGAACCTTGTGGAACCAGCTAGGGTTGATTTTCATAGCAATAATCTGCTACAATCTAGGCCTGCACAATATATGGTAAAGCGCATGTTTATTTTATTTTTTACATCATCGTGTAAAGCATAAATGTATAATAACTTGTTTTCTTCCACGCAATAGTCATTTGTTCACACATTTTATAATCACTGGGTGATTCTGTGGATTTAAACCCTCACCCATCATAGAGAAGTGTCCACACGGAGTGTCTCGACGCTGGGTAGGCAAAGCAGTCCCACACACGCAGGGAGAGCGTGGGGTCAGCCAAGGGCCGGGCAATGGAAACCTCCACATAGACATTTTTGCGCAATGGAACAGGCAGGGGAAGCTCAATCTCGGGGAAAAAAGGATGTAAATGATGCATCTTGACAGAGAGTCATGGTTAGGACAGGTTTCCTCAAACCAATATGAATGTTTATGAATTTTTAAATATAAATCATGTTGCACCTGTGGCTATTCTCATCTGCACTCCAATGGTACCCAGGGCAATTACAGGTGGTGGGTTGGTGACGGCATAAAAAGAGCGCAGGTCTTCAGAACGTTTGACAACCTTTTCTTTATAGTCACACTGGACCTGGGGGCTAACAGACTCCGTTTAAATAAGGTGTAAAGGTACTTGGTACGTTACCATCACTATAATGAATTAAATCATTGCTTTCATTTGTAACAACAGATTCGGACCTAAGTAGCAACTAGCAATTATTTACATGGGGTTTTAAGATGGCTCCCATGTAGTTTACACAACCTAGCAACAAAATGTTGCTAGGAAACTGAAGGCAGCTGGTACACAATACCTGAAGGCAGAACGATTTGCTGACAACTCCTCCACTTCCACCACATAGGTCATCACATCCCTGTCTGCCTATAGCAAAGACAGTCGACAGTACAGTTTGGAGCAAATAGTTGATGGTAAATATTGCTTTGTGATATAAGCAAGAATAATTGAAATGACATCATTTGTGATTTTATGAAAGGAGCTACATTTTAATAGCGTAGTCAGAGCATTGCACATTTGGATCACCTTAATCTTTGTGCCACAGTCTATAACACCAATTTTAAAGACCGCAGTATCGTCAGTCGTGATCACAGGAGTGCAGTGAGGCTGATCCTTCACTATGAGGTGTCTGGGATCGAGGGGAGGGTCTGTGTCAGCTGCTTTCACAGAGAAAACAAAGTATCCGTCCAAAGAGCAGGCTAGAAACAGTAGACGAGAGGCAAAAATTATATTTTAGGCTACCACGATTAAATAATACATCTTGAATGAAATCTCAATATTGAACAAATATACACAGTCTTGCTCTCACCACCGTCTCTGTAGTAGCAGGTTGAATCCTGTGCGTCGTAGCAACATCCAAGACTCTGGCAGGACTCAGTGGTGACCCTTTGGGGGCCACAATGCACACGAAATTCTTGTGGCGTGTCACATGTTCCAGGCAATGCTGAAGATACAATTCAAATGAATGCTGATGTTCTCTTTGTGGTGTAATGTTTTTGAACATAGCCCAACTTCAAGCTTTTACTTCAAACTAAACTTTTTTGGGACGCATTACAATTAGGTCATTTATCCAAACCGACTCACAATTACATGCTGCTATTACATGGAGCAGATAGGGGAGCTTACAGGTAGGTCCAACACCTAAACCACTAGACTATCCTTTCTAACATATAAAGTATTTAGAGGTCTGACAAATGGAGCATTGGCTTTAGATATTATAGTCAGTTGCTTCAGTGTACTCTCTCTACTCACGTGTTGGGCTTAGGTAGGCTCTCCTACCCAGACTCAAGGGACAGCTGATGTTTACTCTGAGCCACCGATCTTCTCTGGCCAGCTGAACCACCAGAGGTATGACCACAGAGCTACCCTAGGCATCACCAAACATGGATGTTGAATAAACATGCTATACTCAGCCCCGTACCAACCTACTAACAAACTTTTTTTACCTCAATGTGAGCGTAACAGCTGTCATATCTGCTAAAGAAAGAGAGCTGGCCATTCTTTTCTCTCCCCCTTTTCACCCCACAGCTATACTCTTCTTGGGACACTGGCACCTTGGTCCCTGAACTATCTGGTGAAGTGAGAAACAGTCAATGAAGAATATTTCTATATGCTGGGGATATTTCCTTGACTGTAATCGAGTTTTGATTGAACACGGTTTTACTTGTGCAAAAGTCACGATTTTATTCTTATTTAGGCTATGGAAAAAATAAACTGTTGGTGACCTTCCAGAAAAACAACCAAAAGTTCTTACCTACAACATGTAAGTTACTCTGTAGTTGTGAGCCAAAAACGGCACGGATTCGTCGTCTAAAGCAGGTGACATTTGGCAGGGCATCCTGTGCCCTCTGTTTCAGTGTTTTACCTTTCTCGTCAAGAGACAGACACAATTGAACAGCGAAAACAACAGTTAACGGAATTAATATGAGTTTAGCGGTATAACTAGGCCTACTCATTTTTCTTTTTTCAACGCTTAGAAAACACGATTCCTAGCACTGAAGGACTTTTGATTGTACGCATTTTCCACGGAGGCCTACAATATAGATCACGTGACCTAATTAGCGTTAATTAGGTTGAAGCTGGCTAAGTAACATACCTTACCCGACGGCATCTAGAAAAAAATTATTAGCTAAAAAATAAAAAACACAAAATCTTTGTTAGGCACAAAATGGAAACGTAGGACATGTGCTATTCATTAAAAGGTCAAAGTATTAATGATACACTTACAGTGATTTCCCTGACAGGTCTATTCTCTCCTCCGTAAACCAGTAAATTAAATCATTGCATTGTTTAAATGCATAACACCTCCTCCCTGCAAGTCGCTATTGCTCTCTCATTATCCCTTATGGCAATGCGTGTACCCACATAATTATAACCAAGCCATTACTGTCTTAGTAAAAAAAAAAAAAGGGCGCTCACATTTCCATTTTAAAACAAACATCACAAAATAATTTTTACAGTGTCATGTTTTGCCATGTCCTCAAGTGTAGGCTATGGGTAGCTACTGTACTTTTGTCATGAGAAAGGTTTAAATCTCATTATCCATCCCCTGATAGATTCCGGTCCGTAACTCAGTTTCCAAACCACACGTTCAGAATAATGTAGACCACTGTCGAGGGTCGTATTTACATCTCCTGACCTGTTTGACTTTTTACACATGCTCACAATCATAATTTGTCATGGAACCATAATCTGTCCTGAAAATGTAATTGCAAGGACCCCCGTATAAGCAAACGCACCCGCGGCTGTATCTTTCTAAGGCGCGTGTAGAGCGGTTTAAAAGAAATGTAGTTAGAGGCCTAACCAGAGAGAATGACCAAATACATGCTATTGTTTGACTATGTGCATTTGTAAGACACCTTTATAGGGTTCCATATGCTTCTGTATGTGTAGAAGTCAGCGGTTTTACATTATGTCAACCAGCAACCCTCACCACGCCCATGAAACGCAGCAAACGACTTTGAAAGTAGTTCAAGAACGTTGCAAATCTTTTCGAGAAAACGTGTCCTTATTAAACGTAGCAAACGTTCCGTCTACTGAACGCACACGCAATCCCTCCTTTGTTTACGGTGGATCACGTAACGTGAAACAGCTGACTCCGTGACGTGCTCATCCTGTTCAGATGACAGAGCAAGAGCTCCAGCAGACTTCGTAAACATGGCCCTTAATCGAAATCATTCGCAAAACGGAGGTGTTCTGATAACCAACGGAGAAAGGTTTGTGTAAAATACACCAAGGGCAAACCTTGTTAGCCGACCTAGCCATCTAGCTGTTTTATTTGGCTTGTTTACCTTAACTGACGTTAAGTTTCCGATGCGTATCGTTAGCTAGCCGTTGGCTAACTTCAGCTCACGTACTATACTTGGCGTGTTAGAAATCACCATCTTTAGTGATTCTAAAGACAAACACGTTATAGATTGTTATTTCATATTTGGGATAACGTCATGTTAACGTTAATTGGTAAATAGTCTCACAATTTAGTCAAAGCGAAATTGATAACTACGTCAAAATGGCTCAAAACCGGAAGTAACGTTAAATTGAAGCAAGTAAGTTATGTAAACGGTTCCTGGGGAAATTTCTTGTCAACCCATGTCAGTCTGTTTTTTTTCTCTTTTCAGTGTCCTAAGAGAGTGTAAGAATGTGGAGCTGTCATTTAGTGATGTCAGCTGCAAGACAGACATACTGAAGGGGACAAAAAAGGGCACAGTTTACCTCACACCATACAGGGTATAGTCTAATCACTTGGTTAATGCGTTGCTGTGTGCCAGCCTAGATAGTGGTCAGTAGCCATGTAATCATGTGTACAACCCACCCCCCTTTCTCCATCTCTATTCCTCCCTCTCTTGTTCAGTTGGTGTTTGTGTCCAGTAATGTCAAAGACTGCCTGGGGTCTGCTATGTTCCCCTACTATCTGATGAAGGGTTGCAGCATTGAACAGCCAGTCTTTGCAGCCAACTACATTAAAGGGATTGTGTCAGCTGAACCTGGCGGTAGGAAGATTTATATCATAGCCTCTTATCACCTATTTGTTTCCAGCAATTCTCTGGCCATTCTTGCATAGTCTTGTTATGAAACAAGTTAGGGCTAAGCCTTGTTAGAGCAATGTATAGGAACTCTGGGTATCTTACCCTTTTACATTGACAGCATTTAGCAGACGCTTTTATCCAAAGCGACTTACAATTAGTACATTTGTCAACAATCACATGGTGCTATTACATGGTGCAGATAGGGGTAAGGCATCTTGCTCAAGGATGCAGGTAGGCCAACTCTGGTGCTTGAACTCACAACCTTCTGGCTGGTAGTCCAACACCTAGACCACTAGACCATCCTGCCCCCCTACTTTTTACTTTTTAATTATTAAATATATATAATATAATATAATATATATATATTATTAATATATAGGCCTAATCCAAAATGAGAAGATGTGAGTAACTGTTAACATTACTTCAAGGCTAATACGGTAATCTTACTCTACTAAGTAATCTTACTCTACTAATGAAGTACAGGGATACACTGACAGACACTAAGCTGCATCTGTTATCTCTGTTGAGAACAGCAGAAAGACAGGCTCTAAATTAGCTTTCCTATCTTAATTTTGCCTTTTTATTTTAACTGTAGTCAATGTGTTAATGTACAATCCCTTCTTTCCCCAGGAGGCTGGGAGGGACAGGCCAGCTTCAAGATGTCCTTTCAAAGTGGGGGAGCCATAGAGATGGGGCAGCATCTTTTCAAACTGGCCACAAATGGTTAGTTTATTTTTCTCTCACTCCTATAGTTATTTGCTAAACATACATTTAATGACTGTATAGACAAACTTATTATTTAGAAGCTTTGGTCAAAGCTTTGTCTGTCTCTTTATATATTCAATGGCAAACGTGTCAGTTTTGAGGAACTTGTGAGGAAAAATAATCTTGTTTCAGCATCCCGTGCTCCTCCTGCCCAAAATGGCGCTACGTCCTATGGCTATCCTTCACCTGGAATGATGAATGGCTATGGCCCTCCACCTGCTCCTCAGGGCTACCCCTATGCACCCCCTCCCCAGCAGAATGGATTCTACCAGGGTCCCCCTACACCTGCAGTTAACATGGGCTATCCATATCCAACAGGCACCGCAGGTATGGAATTAAGTTGTTTTGAGTTTTGCACTTGCATGCAAGCATCTTGTTTCCAAAAGTGTAGTCGTTTTTTGAGTAAATTAAAAGGTAAAGATGATATTGCCCTTATTATATAATATATAATGAGTGCACAAATTCTGTCATCTTACCCAAGTAAAAATGTTTCCTTTTCGCCAAGAGGATCCTGCAATCGCTCCACCTAAATTTGACAAGTGAACTAGAATGTTCTTATATTTGAAACCTCTCCCTTGTGTTCCAGGAATGTACCCAGCTGCCCCTGCCTACATGGCCCCACCTCCCCCGTACCCTGGGCCACCCCAGAACTGGACTGCACCCCCCCAGAATTGGACTGCATCCCCGCCTCCAGGTATGTGGTATTGTGTGTGTTTGTCTTTTTTGTGTGCGTCTTCTGCTCTTTTTTCTGTTTGTCTGCGTCACTGCACCCGTCGGATTCAATCAGTTAGCCTCAAAATGAACCACATCAAAACACGGCACTCTTAAAAGGGGTGCTGACGTCTCCTTCATTTCACAGCCAAATTAGAAAAGGAAAGGACCCCCATTATCATTATCTCTCTCTCTCTCTCTCTCTCTCTCTCTCTCTCTCCCCCCCCCCCCTTTTCATACCATTTTGTACTGCTTCTGGATTTTTGATGAAAACAAAGACGGTATCGTCCAGCAGATGGTGTGAGCTGGGTTCACTGTGCTAAAGTGTCAGTTTTGGTGCAGCACTATTTTAGGATATGCACAAGCTGGATGTTTGCATCTTTGCACATTCAAAATGTGCACAGTATTTCGGTCACTGCCAACTCTATAAACTCTCTCACACGCAGGAGGTAACTCCAAGGCAGCTGAAGCAGCAGGCAGTGCTTATTACAACCCTAACAATCCACACAACGTCTACATGCCCACGGTGAGTGTCTCCTCACATTACTGCTTGTGTGTGAGACACGTTGCAGTGAGCTATGCGCCGTGCTGACACCTGTCGACGTTTTCCCCCAGCAGGAACGGCCCCCCCCCTATGCTCCATTCCCAAACTCCCCCGAGAAGAAAAACAACTGAGGCTCAAGTACCTTCATCTAGATCATTCTCCTTTTCCATTCTCTTTATCTAAAATGTATTCCTAAAGAAAAGTGGTAATAACGTTTGTACACACGCGCACACACACACTAACTTTACAACTGTAGACTGCAGAATTGAAAGTGGTTTGCGATTGATAGAGAGTGAAACGGTTTCCATGACAATTTAATGAATGGATTATCCTTTTTTTGGATTCTAGAATGTTTTACAAAGGAATCAAGAATTTTAAATAATGGAAAATTGTCCATTATTTTACTTTCCTGAGCTTAATGGTAAACTCAACTGCCATGTTGCTAATTTGTGACTTCTAGGTTTTGATTTTCTTTTGATTTGTTTGATAATGCATTTGTCGGAAGCATTTGAAAGGGTCATTTAAAAGTTTAAATGAATAGGAGAGTATGGAAAATGCATTTATTTTAAAGAGGGAGATGTTTACTAATACATTTTGTAGTGGTTTATTGTTTGCTATTTCTACTAAACAATAGCAAATTATATATATATTATATACCTAACATAGAATGGCAGAAATTAATTAGAAAGTTGCATTATGTCAGGCTATTTAGAATATAAGTATGTCTTGTGAAATAACCAGCCCCGTCTTGCTATTTGAGCATGCACATGTGCACAAAGTTTGCTGGGTTTGGCCCTGGGCTGAGCCATCACAGGATGAAAAAAAAAAACCTCATACCCCACAAACCATATTGTACCTCTTTGATAGACATTATTGTGTTCTTAATTGGATCTTAATTCAGTCGAGAATTTAGATTTTTATCCTTTTGTACACCAACCAGGCTTAATAATGCCACTCAATAACTATTAGGTTTGAGAATGTGTATCGGAAAGGTCTCTTAACTAAGTCTGTGCAAATATGTTGTAATTGTGCTTGTGGGTGATGAGATAGTTGTGTATACCTAAATAGCCCCTGGCCTAGTCCTAGCTTGTGTATTGTTGTATTGATGTATGCAAAGCCAAGCTAAAACTGGAACGCTCCTCTTTGTGTAATTACACCTGTGTGGGGTTACAAGGTCATAGTCATATCACAACCCATCCATGTTGTGTCTACAGTCGATACTCTCGAATGCAACTCATTTATTCCCCGTTAAACTGGGGCGACGTGACTAACAAAACAAATAATTGCATCCTTTCTGAGTGTGCTGGGTGAGACCTGCTTGGGATTGCACTAGTTTTAGTGGAGAGAAAATTACAGAAATTGGGTTTTAGTTTGCTTTAATTAATCTAATACATATTAATATCGTACTTCTAATTCTTATTCCTTATCTTGAGTACCTCCTGTGTTATTAGAAAGTTCTAATAAATATCTATATAAATATTCTACTTTTTTTTATTCTTATGTTGAATTATAGTATCTCTTGTATTAATAATGTATTTATTTTGCTGTTCAACACTCAATATCTTCACTATGTATTTTCACAAGAGGTCCAGAGGTATTTTCATAGCACAGTTTCAATGTTTATAATAAAATAAGTACAAAATAAACATTACATTGTTTTCAGAAGCTCCAAGCACTTGCACACAAAGTATTCACTACACACAAATATTTTCGGAATCAGCTATCCTGTTATAACGACCAAGGTTTAGACATTTTACATCAACACAGAGCTAGCTACTTAATATGCACTTAATATCTGTCCACCTTCCAATTCATAAATAAAATCCTTTGACTAATTGTACATTATGGCTCAAGTCCAGTTCTTAATAGCTACGGGGGGAATGGGCTAACATACTGGATTTCTATCAAGGAAGTTATGTAATTAAGATTTATATAATTTTTTTTCAGCTGACCAGGTAATTTTGAGTGGTATAAATAATACATAGGAAATAGATAGACTTTGACCAACTGTGATTAAATCGTTAAATCTGCATAGCATAACTTTTTATGCTGAAATATTAATATTAAATTGATATTAACTGGTTATAGAAGGCCCCAGTGAAACTAAGCCTAACATGAAACCCCTTGGTGTACAATACGATAGACTGGTTAATGGTAATATGGCTGGCACCATAGCAGACACTGCTCTCTGCCTCGCTGCGATTGTCAAAGTTAAGCCTCAAGTGATTTCTGCAGTGATAAATGTCTGAAAATCAAAAAGATGCAACAGCTTGCAGTTTGCCAAGTTATTCTATGCAGCTTTCATGTTGCTGGTGTGCATGTTCCATGTTGCAATCGTGAACTCTTAACCCTCAAAATATTGAGTTACCAGCAACCGACGTCTCCAGTGTACTTGCTTAAGCTATCAGCTATACAATATACTGTAGCCTTCCTCTTTTGACTGACCCTTCTGAATTGCTGCTTTATGAGTGTCACTTTTATCTTTATATGTACACTGCATCTGAAAGACACACCATACACCATTAGAATAACATATCCAATATTACAATTAGGTCATTTAGCAGACTTTTTCCCAAAGCGACAGTGAGTACAATTAGTAGTTAGTATTAAGAAGCAGGTATAGGTTAGGCTCAAAGACAAGGCATGTCAGGGATCGAATCCACAACCTTTTGGCTGGGAGTCAAACATGCTAACCACTAGCCTATATGCCCAATATGTTTACTCTTAATCCTTTTGCTAGGATTACACCTATCTACTAGGTTTCAGCCAATATTATTTCTGACATCACCCTATGTTTTTCAGAAGTGGGTCGTGTAGCGCATATTAAAAACAAAATTATAGAAGTCGAGGACCAAAAAAGCTAAGCTGATGTTGAATTCCAAATTGACCCATTGCCTATCTACATAGCTCTACCATAAATATAGTTACTGTATGTCGAGGAGGAGACCAGAGGCTATGTAAAGGCAACATGGATAATCTCTATGTGGCTATTAAGGTTTAAAAATCTAGGAAGTCACCATATTGCTTCTACGCATCCAGTTCTTTTGGAGATGAATATGAATATGGATACTGTAGGTGGTTAGGTTCAAAGAGGAATTCAGCATGAGATCTGGTCAAAATGTAATCAAATGAAGACTATGGCTCCTCCTGCAGGAACCACACCTCATTGCGACGTCCATAAGGTTTAATTGGCGGGTCGAAGCTGCAGCAGAAGTATTGTTTGCGTTGAAAGGGAGCGGTCTCTCCCAGGGTGCGTGTCAGACGCAATGCCTCCGCTTTGTACTCGGCCTCGCCTGCAAAGCCTCCAAACTGTCTGTGAACAGAACAAGTGATATCTTCCATCAGGGAAGACTGCTAAAATAAGCTGGTTATATATATATATATATATATATATATATGTCCACTTTTAATGGGATCTGAGAGGAAACAATTAAAGGGGTTGTATTGGCCACTGGGGGCAGAGCAGAGGGAAGGTTAAGAGGCTTAACATTAATGGTAAAATGAAACGGCACTCACATTGCATAGACGGTCATGCCTGGCCGGTCTTCAATCCTGATGGTGCTGTCGGTTGGAATAGGGGGGCTTTTCTGGTAGGCATTAGGGATCCGGATGCCGACCACCAAGCGGCGAGACAGTGAACCATCATCCCGTGGGTAGACTGCGATAGTGATGGGAGGCGCAGTACCCATTGCCTCACCTGTGGAGAGAGTGGTGGTGTAAGAGAGACAGCAGACAGTTAAACAAAAGGGCCCAACGAGCAGTGCCATGAAGTCCACATTTTCTTCGTAAAACGGATAATAAAATTAGCCTGGTCCAGGATTTGTTCCTTTGCATATTATGTCTGGAAACTCTCCCTTCATCGTGGCTTGTCATTGACGTGGTGCCAATAAGTGTCAGTCAAATGACGAGCAGGTGATTGGACCACCTTCAACTAGTCAGAACAAATGTTCTATGCTAGTAGATTATTGGAGTGCCTTCACCTAACAAGAACCACAACAAGAACAACGTGGGGATTTTTTCAACGCAGGCACATAATTGCTGTTGCTACCAACTGAGCTACCCACCTGGACCCTGATTGGGTGATGGTTCTGTAACCCACTGACAAATGGTTTTGAATTAAGAGTTTGACGTGCTAAGTGAAGCAAATCCTGCAAGGCAGAGCTTGCCAAACTTGGATGGTTTAATAACATAGCAGCTATTTTAAACTGTGAAAAACATTGAGGTATTTGTCTGTCTTCTAATTGGACCACAGGACTCCTCCTGTCTTTTAAGTGGTTTACCTTGCTGATTGCTCCCACCGGTGTACATCAACAGCTTCCTCACCAGCTCACCGATCACTTGGTCAAAGTTGCGCCCGTCAGATGGGACCATGGCGTATTTGGCAGCATCGTATCGCCGCACCTCGTAGCTCACCCCATCCTGAGCAATTAAGGCAGAGGGGGCTTTGGTAGGCTAACCACAGCTTCGACCCACCCCTGTCCACAAACGTGCGGGCAGGAAGTCACCGGATTTTTTTTGCGCGCCCACCCACACACACACACACACAGACTTGGCTAGCTGCTCCCCTCCTGGGGAAATAAGCAGGAGAGAGGTCAAGCTTGGATGTGAATCACCTCTGACACATATGGCAAACTGCTGAGAGGGATGGAAGACCTAAACGAGTGGGGTTTACACAAACAGGGATTTGAGTCTCTGTATGCGTAGGTAAATGTATGTTAGTCTATGTTTATGTGCGCATCTTGAGCAAGATGTCTAACTCCCCACTCTTTAATGCTTGCAACTGTGCTCACTGCAAGTGTCTGCTAAATGACCTTAATTATAACAGTATTATTATCCTTGTGCTTTGAACGTTTATGTATGTGGTGTAATTGTCCTGTGGTTGCCTCAGATCCCCAACCAAACACAATATGTGGGATTTTATTTAGCGAAATGCTAACTCTGCTCGGTATGTGTACAATGCACTCCATATGGAAATATACTGCTTGATACTTCATTGTAACCGTAATAATACTATCGTACACACTACCGCTTCAACCAACTGCTAATCCTGTGTCTTCACTCTGCAGCACTTTCTAGATAATAGCAGGTTATCATGAAGTTCTAATGTGGGCTAGGTAGGCAGCCTCCTGCAAAGTAATTACAATGGGTCTATGCTACAGGGCATGTCACTGGACCCATCATTAACATTGCATATAGGTGGCATTCTGAGACAGCGGAGCCTGGGTACACTTAAGATGTACAATTAAAATGGCCATTATGTAGGCCTATGTGTGTTTATGTGTTCATATCACATGCCGACCTGTGTAGGGATAATTACACAAGACGCTAAAAAATACTGTTCCAAATATTTAATCGTAAACACACTTCTTCAGGCTAACATTTCTGTAGGGGTCGTGAATTTGTATATGTCGGCCAGAGCTGTGCGTGTACTTTATCCAATTGCGGGCCTCAGTTTGGCATCCAAACAACATAGCGGTGTGACTTTTGCTACAAGTAGGCCCTCATAACAGAGGAGGTGCCATTGGAGGCAAAACACTAATAATGCTCAGATATAATGCATCTACGTTAGGCTATTTGTCATCATACCTGCCCAAAGCAGGCTCCTTTAAAATACCGAAACTGCTTAATGATACTAGATAGGAGAGCTTACACACTGCCACATGAATCACACAAATCACAACACTTAGATCTGTTGTTAAATGTTGCCTCTGTCGTGTAGCACTTATGTGTGGATGCTTGTGGTCCTGACACTTCCTCTGTATAGTGTGTCAGTCTTAATTAAAGGAGCAGGGTGTCAGGCACAAGGATCGTGTGACGTGACTCTGATTTCATGGCCTACCGTATTAACATTTGTCAAGCACAGAAATGTCACCAACCTTGCCCTTTGTGACTTTCTTAAGCTGTTTACTCAACAGTCAGGGACAGTGGGACAGGCTAGTTAAGAGAATAGACCATCCGTCAATTGCAGGACACAGGTTCAAGCCCCTCGGCAAGCTTCTGTCTGACTGAAGAGGCATTTCCAACGAGTAAGGCTAACCCAGTGCTCTGACCTCCTTATGGGGGTTGAAAGGAGAATAAAGTACCACTTCCTGATCCTCATTCAACAATGAATAGACCTTGACACTTGCATGAAAATGCCCTTGAGAGATAGTTTTGTGTGAGGTTTAACGTGATACCATTGAAAACGTAAGGTAAGTCTTATATGGGTCCCTTGTTTCCACCATCTATCTTGGCTTTCAGACAAGCTTGTTTGTTGACAGCTGTGACATCTCACTAATCAACAGTGGTCAGTGTATCAGAATACACACAGACACACGGAGTCAACATCTGAGCTCCTGGTTTGACCTCACACACGGACACACGTATAGAACTACAGACACACTCACACACACAAACACTCGAGTGGGGTCACAAAACATGATAGGAATATAACTAATAGATAGGACATTTGCAGTTTACATTTTTCTTCAGAACAAAGAGCACACACGCCTACTAATTAAATTATAAAGCCCTATCAGGGGGCGTGGTCATTTCGCTCTTTTGTTGCTCGAACGGTCGGAAAAGACCCCTGGCTGATTTGCCACATGCTGAGACGAAGCAGGCGGTTTATAGGTCACAAGTAATTAACTGTAGCACTGTCAATCAAGACTAGAGATTGTTCACGGTAAGAAAAACCATAAGGCTCAGGACCATGTCAAATAAAAGCCTAAAGCCTAAATTAATTTAAGTAATTCATTGTTAGATGAAATGAACATTAAGGCAATGCTAATAAAAGGGAAACATTTATTCTGATCAGGCAATAGGATACGCTACAATTTAATAGCTGCCAACGCAGTCAACGAGAGAAACGTCCGGGGGGAAAAAATGCACTTTATGCAAGAGCATTAAAAAAGGATGTTCCCATGTTGCTTCTGGTCGGTATCACAACACTGCCTACCTTTGTTTCACTGCTCAGCAGTTTGTACTCCGTCTCCTCTGTGTTGCCGAAGAGCGAGTTCTTTATCATTCCAAACATGTCGCTCCGGCCAAGTCACCGCTCCTCTCCGCTGTTAAGCGCACCTTTCACTACGTCGTTGGTCGTTTCTTCTGTCCTAAGGCTTCTTAAAAGTTAACATACACCTAATTAGTCTCGATTAAATCTTGACAGACAAGTGGAATGTGATTGTATCCAGATGTTTCAACAAGCAATTTATTCTTCGAAAAATTGTGCGTCTTCTTGCTGTGAGGAAGGCTGACTGTCTTAGTTATTTCTGCTCAAGCTGGGTTTCTAAGAGGTAGTTGTGAGAAATTCTGACTCCTCGATCCAAACAGCATCCTCTATGGCAGTAAGCCAAGTGTCTCCGCCCTCATTTCCCCCTCCTTTACTTTTTCCTCATCCCGTTCATAGTAAGTCACTACACCACCTGTCACTTAAAGGTTTTAACTACAGGATACATATCCTGTACGCCGTTTAGTTACGGTTTATTTAATTGATATCACCCCCCAAATGACTTCCGGTGGCCCCAACATTTGAAATACAGAACAGCTAAGGCAGTGCCACCATGTAATTGCAGGATCATGATAGCAGGGAACTAAAATCCTCCCGTTAAAACGCCCAAAAGTTAGGTACAAACAGCAACCCTCAACCCTATGTTATGGTGGCTATATCACCCCATGTTTGTCCAAATATGTCAGCAATGTGTGTGCATAAAACAATGCGGCGGAAAGAATGATTATTTTATGTTTTTTCCCCCCGACAATTTAACTTGACACTAGCTGCTGGTTTGTCAGTATGCATCGCCATTTGTGCTCTATATGCGCGTGAATTGGTTTGGAGCTGCGCATGCGGGCATGTCTCACTCTGTGTGGCACAGCATGTTGCATAGCTTCAGGGTCTGGTCTATTTAAATGAACACTGAAAGCAATGTTAGTCACTGCTGAAAAAGGGAAAACAGGGTGGGTGAATTTATCTGAGAGAGGACTGGGATGGAAAACACCGCGTCAGTAACAGCTGCAGCACGTGAGGAAACAACTGGCAGAGGATAAAGAATTCAGCACAATTTCTCCAGAGTCGGTGACAAGCAGTGACAGAGAGACGGTGCACAAAATGTGTAGCGGCATGCAAGCCTTAAGAATTTACCATTTAAAACATCAACAGCTTACGCACACTGACGGTGGTCATATGCATTCAGCCAGTATTGGTTTTATGGTTACATTTGAACCAGGACTTTGCATTCATTTTACATTATACTTCCTGGCTATCATACTTGCTGGCCAAATAGGCCTACTTTAAATTCTCAAAGATTCCTTTCTTTTAGTGTTGGTTGACTGCGTCTAACCTGTGACTGGGGCGCATTAGTTGTTCTACAGGGTAAAAGCCTGAAATGCTTTTGCCATCATTTAGCCATAAAACGAAATGCCTGCTCCTAGCCATTAGCCGCCCAATCGCCTGTACATACAGACATATGCATGGGTAGACTGGTTGATGTATTCATTAATGCTTGATAAAGCATTAGAACATAAATCCTTGGTTTACACACTATGCAAATAAATATATAACAATGACATTTAAAGTACCATTAATAATTTAATTGCACAAATTAGTCACAGTGAAAATGTACTGCATTTACAGTCATTTTCAAATCATCACAATTTCTTGCAACAGTTACAGAAAAAATGCAACCAAACAGGAGCAGGTGTGGAGAGACAGCACGATATAGTACATTTACAGTTTATAGGGTTCACCGTAGTCAAAGAGTCCGCAGGGAAGGTCTTCCATGATAAGAGGTGGTCTGGGTCTCTCAGAGCAGTCCGTAATGACAGAACATTTATTTTATAATGTTACGTTTTTACTGTCTCTCCACAAACCCATAGGTTCCACTCAATGCAGAAATGTAGTTTCTAAAAGGGCTAATGTGACCCAGTTCTGTGCCTCACTGTTTCACTTTTTTTTTTTAAACTTCTCATGTCCTCTACTCCTCACTTTTCCCAGCCTTTGCCCCCTGGTTGAGTGGGCAGCCTGAGACCCACCATACCCGCCACCTCTTCTGTGCCCCGCTGTCCCTTGCCATGGTATAGGCTGTGCAGGGCCAGGTGGTCCCTAGTAGCAGTCAGCAGACAGAGGTAGGTTTGTGAGGCGTGTATAGCCTCCTGCTGGGCACAACAGTACCTCTCTCCTGTAACCTGAGAGAAAACCGGATTGATGAATGTTAATCCAAAATAATTTAATTAATCTGACCAGATAACAGCCCATTAGTCAAAGAACCAATATTAGGTCTCAATTATATGTGCAGGCTTCATTTTATGCTTCAATAATAAACCAACACAGACGATGCTAGGTTAGAATAATGCTAGAAATGCACTAATGACATACAATATATACCAATACATAATGCTACTTAAATACACTATAAAAGTCAGCTGGTGCAGACAATAATTACACAGTAGGCCTATGTAAAGAACATACATCAAGGTGTTTTCCACCATAATGCTGTATTTTATATCAACTATTAGGGGGAGCATGGACATTAATATTTCGACACATTCCCCATGGTTTCTTTCAGACAGGAAGAAATTCAAACTGATTTGGAAGAACATAGCTAGCCTCCTTGATTTGGCGACTGCACAGGCCGTTCATTTACTCTGGGGTACCATGTTCTGTGAAGCATAAAGACATTAGGATGCTGGATTTATGGTTACTGGTAAGTCTAATCCGCTCATTTTAAAAAGGCAGACCCAACACATTTGTTGGTTGACTGATATACACTTCAATACAAGTGTATATCACTTTCTCATAAAGTGTAACGTTATATGTTGAATCCAATACTTATTGCCATCGCGACTAATCATATGCATTGCACCCAATAAACAGTGATCTTAAAGGTAATACAATACAAGCCTTATATTCCAAGGCTATATATTAGCCTTAACGTTGTGTGTAGTGCAAATGTCTTGATTGCAGAGAGTCTGCGTCTAGACCTGGTCTAGACCCACGTTACACTGACTTGGGGAAGGGAGGTCACCGTAGCTGCTATAATGCTAGCTGAGGTTAGCGTTACCGTTATGGCGGCGACGTGACCTTGCTTAGCAGTGTCTTGAAACATTCACTTAACAACAGCACAAATGGTAATCTGATATTTTTTGCCCGATGCCTCATGCGGAGTCCAAGCAAGAAAGTGCTTTTCATGTGCAAAGGATACGTGTCTTCCAGTTGCCTGTTTGATACGGATCCATTCGTCTCTCCCATGCTGTCTGTTAATTCTGCTAGCTAGCAAGCAACTATTTAGCGCATGCTTACACGCGGTTAGAAACCTACCTCATTTTTACGAAACTGGTCCATAACATAATTGTACGCCAATGAATTTCTGTATTGCGGTCCTTTAATGGCACGTAACTCCTTTAATAAACCTCGGTAGACTCGGAGAGGCGATGACAACGCGGCCATATTTGAATGTTGTTTTGGTTTTCTGGCGCAGGCAGAAAAATGATTAACGTTACACCATAGACTTATTACGTCTCCATCTACTGTTGGACGAATCAAACGACACCAGATGGCGCCGTTACTTCTAAGTTGAACGAACAGTAGATACGCGATCGCGGTTACATTATGTTTTATTATTAGGCAACATATTATACAGTAGCTACGGTTACACCTACTTTACCTGTTCGTCAGGAATTGTAAAAATGTATAGGAATGTTTATAGACCTATACACTTACAATAAGCATTATACTGTAATTGTAGATAACATAACAGAAACCTGATGGTTCTGAGTTATTGTATGTCTATAGACTATACATACTATGCATGACACGTGCATAGCCGTACTTCATCTAACTGTATTTTCCAGCCTCATTTTCCTCAGTGTTTGGTGAACAGTTTTTGACCCGTACCGGTGTATAGATAATTGACTCTAGGGGGAGCCAGTCTCTTATCAGTTTCACACACACCAGTTGGTTCCTCGACATTTGTTGGAAAGCCCCCCACCCCCCAACTCCTTTTTTCCCTCCTCATCTCACTCACTCTCTCTCAATGAATACTAATGCAGCGAGTGGGCCCACCTCCCATCCAGACCGCTTTTTTCAGTGATGGGCGGGAGAAAGTGAGAGAGAAAAAGAGAGAGAGAGAGAAAGAGAGAGAGAGAGAGCAGTTCCACCTCAGAACCCTTTCTCATGAGGCAAGCGTTGCTTGTCTAGCAGCAGACCCATGCCTTTCCCCCCCCCCCCTCCACTGAACAATACTGACGATACTGCTGCAACAATGCCTAACCTGTGCGAGTGGCAGGTAATATCACAGCCGCTCCAGTAGAGAGGGAGGGATGCCTGCGTCCAGCTCTCGTGCCATCTGAATGGGAAGTCATTGTCGGGTGGAGGAAGCGAAGAAAGCAGAAGCCGGCCGGGGAGGGGGAACAGCTGGCAATCGCCAACCCCCCCGTCTACAGACGGACCGGAGACGACGGAGGCCACTGGAGTATTCGCTTTTTTCTTTCGTTTTTTGTTCTTTTTCTTCCTCATCGCGTTGTTGGGAGGTGCTTTATCTTTTCATTTGCTTGCTCTCTCCGTCCTCTGCCTCCTCATCTATTTCTCCATTTACCTGGTCTACAATTTCTTCTATTTATGAGCAAGACAAGGAAGGAAAAAGAGAGAGAGAGAGAGAGGAGGGGGATTTTTTCCCTTTTTTATTTTCCTTTATTTCCTTTATTAATTTCCCCTTTCCTCTACATTTCTGTCATTCCCAGCCTTTTCTATCCCTGTGCAACCCCCCCCCCCTTCCCCTCCCCTCCCCGCACCCCCCTTCCTCACCGCTCTACTCACCGTCCTCCTCTTAACTTTGGCTACTTTTTTAAATCCATCTGTGTTTTAATTACCTTACTTTTAAAGACCTCCAAATAGATTAATTAGATTTTGCTTGTTTTGATTTTTAATTTCTGCCTTTTTTCATTTTTGTACCTTTGCCTGTTTTTCCCCCTTCTCTTTTCTCCTCCTGTCATCCTGTACATCTTTTTTGGGGCGATTCTTAATGGTATTAATAGGTAGGTGTACTTAGTGTTTAGTGTCTGTCTCAAAGTCTGTTTTATTTCTATGTGTGTGCGTGTTTTGCGTGAACGTGTACATTCATCCAGCACACCTTATCATACACACACACACATAAACAAAGAAAGGTCTAGATTGGTGTGTAGGACTGATTCCACTTCCTTCAGTCTTTCTGCGGTTGACTAGCTTCACTCCATGTCATCTAAACATTCCTTCAACATTCCTCTTTTCTGGCATACTAAAACCTGTGTTCTTCCACTTGCCTTATATGTTTTTGTCCCCGATCAAGGGTACAGCGAGCCATCGATCGAGCACCTTCTGCAGTCTTCTTCAGGGAACCACATTTTGACTTGTCTGCCATTCCCATGTTGTTGTACAACAATCTGTTCTTATTCTGCCATTAAAACGTCTGAAATGTCCCTGTCTCATATTCTTTCATTAATCCTCATACACAGTCAGGGCAAGTTGAGCATCCAACATCAGACTGGGCCATTTGACGTTGAAGGAGGGTTTTAAGATAAACAAAATGGTGTGTGTTTAGCTGTCCTGGTTTCCACTCTTAGGGGGTCAAAGTCAAATGGAGCATGGCTCTTTTAAACTGAACTAGGCTGTTGTTCTGAAGCTTAGCTCCCTGGCAGCAGCCATTACGTCTGTCACCTGTCACCCCACCCTCCTTCTCTCTTCCTCTCCTCACTGTATTCCTCATTCCCTCAGACACACACACAAGCACTCAAACAGACTAGAGTAACACCTCACTGTGTTTCTTTCCTGACCAGAGGATTCATTTGAAATTTTTACAGCGGTCATTTTGCTTCAGACTTTATCTCTTCTCTGATTATCTCCAACCTCATCTTTTTTTCATCCCTGCCAACCCCCCACCGTTCACAATTTATTTATTTGTTGTTTCACTTCGTTTTTCATTTGTCATCAGAAAACTTCCAAATTGACTCGCCTGCATTAGAGAAGAGTTGAGTATTATATATTGGGGAAATCGGTTTGCCATTTATCAAACTGACAGCTGTTCATTACTGGATTAGAACGTTTAGGTTAGACTAAAGAGGTGTTTATATATAATCAGTGAACTGCAGCTGGTTTAGAAAAAAAATGCAAAGAATACAGTGATTGCCAACTAACAGAAGTTGCTGTTTATGTGTGCGTGTGTGTATTTGTGTGCGGTGTGTGAGCAACAGAGAGGCACGGCACTTTAATGGAGGGAAGAATAGTCAAGTGATGCAAAGCCACACAATTTCCCTGCTTTCTCTTTTTCTTTACATTTCCCTTTTTATCATTGAAGGAGAATTTACACCACTCTTGTACATTACAAGAAAATAAAGAGAAGCGGGATTTATAAGCAATCTTCAGCCTCTTTGGAAATAGCTGCTATCCTGTGGAATTACCCTTTAAATCCTGGATTGGATTCAGAATGAAAAGGAAATTAACAGTTACCATAAACTGTGCTGAAATTCAGGACTCAATTTTTTACATTTCCTTTTAATAATGGACCCAAGCTGATTTTAATTATTTTAATTTATTTTTCTACTAATGAATTATAAAGGGATTTTGAGGACCTGGGCAACACTGTTGTCTTTGTGTTGGTATATTAGTCACGATAATTACAATATCACTTATCTACAGAGTCAATTTAATGTAGAATTTCCCAGTACATAGATAGGTGAGTACTTTACTCTCTGTTGCTGTTTTAATAATTGATTTCTGTGTGTTTGTAGTATATGTTGTGTCATCATTCAGTGGCTTATGTGTGTGTGTGTGTGTGCAAGTGTGTGTGTCTGTTGATCTACTCTGTGTATTCATGTCACAGATTATTATTCACATTCCAACTTCATTTATCATGTTCCTGCCATTTTATATACATTGAGTCATGTATTAAATTATACCCTCATTCATACATTGACATGCAGAATACAGCCTAAGTAAATTAACATACTGCATAGGCTGCGCTTCATCAGCTGTCTTCTGAAGTCCATTTTTTGGCCAGATCTCTGTAAATTTACGGTTGTCTGTTGTCATTGCAACATGCGGGTTTTCACAGTAGCTGGGTGACAGTATAGAATGTATTTTATCCCATTATTAGGCTGAGTCTGCAGCAATATGCTCACTCAAATGTACCGTACACACACACACACACACACATACACACACACACACACACAAACACTTTTCTGTCCATCATCCTTCCACCTCACCATCCATCATAGATGTGGCGATTGCCACCTTTTCTCTTATTAACTTTCCAATCATTTGGCTGACAGTCTTTGGATTTATTCTGAGTGTGTGTGTGTGTGTTTACTCCCCATCGGTCAAGGTTACAGCTCCATACATGACAAACCCACCTGGGAGTTGCTCTTGTAACCCTGGAACAGAAAGCATTCTGCTCTCTGTTCCTAGTGCCATGTGAGCTCCGCGGCTTACCTGCAGATGGGCACTTAAGCTCAGGTCGTCTGTCATAGCTGTCAGTACTGCCATGCTGCAAAATGGAGGTCTTGCGTGTAAACCCCTTCCTCTGACACACGGCTCACCACCATCTTTTCACAGAGTCAGAAATGCGTCTAATCACGTTTTCTTTCTGAATGAGGCGAGGCTGAGGGAGACAGCGGCCATGGCGATGGATGTTGATGTTTATATTGCATCCCTCTTAGCTGGGATAAGTCAGTGGATACAGGATATGATTTTACTGGTTTAACACGGCCGATGTGGAATGCATTTTCTCTGGTTCTTTTGAGCGGAGCTTTGCAAAATGGAAAGACGGATACAGTTGAACATCACTTCCATGCAAATATCGTTTTATAACTTTTCTCTTGGTGGGCAAAATGGCTTATTGTCATTCTCTAGATATTATGCTTTTAAATCAGATTCCAATCCACAATGAGCACTGGTCATGTTGCAGGCACATACAAGGGCAAACTGGTATTTTTGTATTCTTGTCATGTTTTACATTTTCCCTGAATTTGATCTTCAGCATAATAATTAAAATGTACTCGCATTCTAAAACTGAATATTTTCTTAAAAAAAGTTTGGGGATTAATGACAGTTTTCATAAACTAGGGCACCTTGGTCTATTTCAGGCGTGCTGTTAATATTTTAGTCTTCGTCTGCTTTATTAAGTAGAAAGACCTGGTCTTCATACACAGGAAAAGACATTTCATAGGTGCCCTGTTTACTTGCATCAGTGACCTAATAAAGCAGTGTAGGGAGGAGACAGACAGGGCTGTGAAGATTCATATAATCTATTAGCATTGCCCCCCCCCCCCCCCACACACACACACACACACCTCACTCCCTCTCACAAAGTAGACTGCTTAATGAGAAAACAATACAATGTCTGATGCGTGCAACAAGAGGTAACATTTCATCAGCAAACAGATCTATCTTCCACTAAAATCTAACCAGAGTAATCTAGGACCGCTGTAGTCTGAAGCAACCCACAATGGATAGTGTTAAAATTAATGTGTGCATTACAGTGTAAATATTACCATTACCATTTTTCAGTCCATGAAGCCCCATGTAAATGAATTCATGCTTTGCAGTGATGACCCTATATTTAAGAGAGGGAATCTGCTAATCTTTTCAAACCTGCCCTGAATTTGGAGATAACTTAAAACTACATCTCGACTTTATTGGCGGAGTAATGACTTCAGACGAGCAGAATATGGGTCATGATCTGTTATAAAAAAAGCTGTTAAATAATTCAGTGGAGCTGATTAAGATTATCTACATGGCTGTACCGTGTGAAAGGATATTGGTACGCATGACAGTTGTGCATATGGTACGCTTTCTTTGATGTGATCTGAGCCAGTTCCCTTGTCTACTGTGAGGCCAGACATGTTTGTGTGTACATGTGTGTGTGTGTGTGTGTGTGTGTGCATGTGTATATGTTTAATCACTTTGTGTGCGGTCTATCAAGCTATTAAATATAGAAACTACAATCTGTTGCCCTGCAGACAGTGGTTTATTATTCATAAATACATTTGAATTAATCATTATTTATTTACGTTATTAACGTATGGCTTCTCTATCGTACCCCTGTATAGGCACTCATTTAGGAAATATGTGATATATGAGTGTATAATCAGGATTAATATAGGCTGTGTATTATTCTTCTGACCTGGTGGGTCTGTGGGTGTTGGACAATTTACATTACATTCAGTTGAAATTTATAATTTATTATTATTGGGCTAAGGCCTCAATTCTTTTATAAATATGAGCTGACACACACACACACACACACACACACGCACGCATGCATGCACACACATATCTTACCAGCAGATGTTGGGAGATGCATTTAGACGGATGACCGAGCAGGAAACAGAATCCAACTTCAAAGTGGATTCAGGCTATAAACAACAGCAAGGGAGGCACACACACAGAGAGAGAGAGAGAGATAGAGAGAGAGAGAGAGAGAGAGAGAGAGAGAGAGAGAGGGAGAGAGAGAGAGGGAGAAAGAAAGAGGGTACTCATTAAATGTTAAATCATTTTAAATTCTTTCATTTAGTCGTAATAATGAACCATTATGGGATGTGGTCAAAGGTCGCGATAGGTTTACCATGTTTTCCAATGCACCAAGTTGCTAAGTCACATTTACATTAACTGACATCTGTCTGCCTCTAACCGCTCTGTCCCCTCTGTCCTCCACATTACCAGATTGGCAGGCATCTGAAGAAGAGACAGCGACAAAGCTTGCTCTGAAGGGGGAGACGGGGAAGGCGGAAGAGAGCCGTGTTGGGATATTGCCTGTGACGTGGCGCTGCTCTTTGCTGAACCCCTGAGGATTTTCCCTTAAACTGCTGTGAGTTTTGGACCCCCCCCCCCCCACACACACACCTTTCATAATCAGCAGTGAGAGGATTACGATTTGAGATTAGATGAGTAGAACTCATTTTTTAAATCTCGCCTCACTACTAACACCTGCATTTGCTAACAACGGCCTAACACCTAATGATGTGTCGTGGTAAAGAGGCATAATTCAATAATTTAGCGACACTAAACATATTTGGTCATTAAGGTGCTGTAGCTCAGGCAAACGTGCCGGTGAAATGGAGCCTTTAAATGATTATTGGCTAGTTCACCCACGCTCCCAATTTATTGGTCATTGTTTCCTCTCTATTTAACACCTCTTTCTACCAAGGGACTATTGGTGTTGGCGGGTGGAATCATTTTAACTGTCCAAGCAGTGTTGGGGGCGCTCAGCTCACTTGACTGTACAAAATGTTTTGTTCGCCCAGTTTTGTGACCACAATAGTTTCCTTTTATTCAGCCTTGCTGACTGATATAGCGTCCTCCAATGTATATCCAATTGATGTCTATATCTGTACGATAGGATTGTTCATTAAAATGTTTTTGAACCCTGTAGAGCTCTAGTCTGAACTTGCTAAGCTGCACTATGTTTGTTTAGAGCGCGTAATTCATCTGTATAATATAATATCTTACCTGCTTACAATAATTTACCTGTGCTGATCCAGCTTGATCTCGTGTGTCTGTTCCAGTTCACCCTCCCTCAGTCTGAGGCTATGAGAGGGAGAGAGGAGTCCCAGGCCACACCATCATGCTACTTCTGAGAAGCTGGGAGGAGACTTTGGCTGGAAAAACACAAGGTAAGACAGCAGTGATGCATAGGGCCTTCCCATAATGCACTCTGGTTTTTAGTTATCTGCCATTGTCCTTTACGGAAAAAACCCGTGAGACAAGCTATCTTATCTCCCCTGTGTGTGTTTGTGGGGGCGTGTGCTTTCTGGGTGTGTTTGTGGGTTTGTCTGCGGGCTTGCAAAGCTCAGTGATGGATGAACTAAAAGTCCCTCGCGCTAGGCTCGCTCGAGGGTCAGGATTATGGGTCAAGGTGGCGTCTACAGACGAATGGTTTAATCTGCGCTTCTTAGCATCATGAGCATTTTGATCAATGGTGTGCACCAGCCCGTGGATATTTAGCCTGACCCAGTCCCTTTTAACCATTGGTTTCATTCGTGTGGCTTTCCAAGTATTGATCAGGCAATTAAAGGATTTCTTGGAAATGGTGCCTAACCATTTGGACTTTTCTGCGCGTGTGAGCCACATGTGTGCGTGTGCTACTGACGCCCGTTGGCTGAGGGCGTGCCATGTGACAATACAGAAAGACATCGTTCTCTCTAGTCCCACAGTGTAATTACACAGAGCACATGTGTTTTGCCTTTGAAGGGCCATTATCATATCAGTTTATTCCATCTCAGACATTTCCCATGCATTCACATCCTCGCTGCCAGCTCTCTCGTCTTTATTCTAAGCCAGTCACTGACTATCTTTTTCTGACTTTGAGAGTTCCCTTACCCACCTCCCCGTCCTTCTTTCTCTCCCTGCTTTCTTCTCGTTTTCTCTCCATGCACTATTAATCAGCCGTGGCGTTTACGAGACTGGGTCCCGGTACAGAGGTGTCAGGGAGGGAGGTGATAGATTCTGATGTGAGCACACTACCAATTCTGCCATTACGCTGTTATTCCTATCACATGAGCCCCGCGCTGTCGTCACAGCCGGCAGCGCGGCTCCAAATGAGCTCCGGCTTCTGTCATCAGCTGAAAGCCACCCAGCTGCCACGCCGAATGCTGACACCGCACGCTGCCGAGTGTTGCCCTACGTCATAAACCATTACCATATAGACGAATTAACAAAGCCGTGAGTCTCATTAATAATACCACCGCCTGCGGCACTTTTCCACCTTTGTTCAGCATTCAGCATTCCTATCCTATTCCTAAGTATTTCCTTTTACCTTAATGTCTTTGAGTCTTTTACGCCTCACAACATACAATTACTTTGTATCATTTTTTAAAATTGGAATAATTTTTGCTCGTTGGAATAATGGTTGAACTGAGGACATCAGTTGACTGTAGCACATGGATCCTGTACATGCCTACCTTTTGGGACTCTTCTTATAGTGTGATGGCGGCTTTTGTCATTAGCATACTCTGACGAGTTTTGGTATGAAACTTAGAGATTGCAAGTCCATCCCACACCTTAGTGCTGAGTGACGGGTGCTCCTCTCTACCCCTCCTGCTAAAGAGCTCATAGGCTCACATGTTCTCTACCCTTCCCCCTACAGCCATGTGGACTTTTGTGCATAGTTGTGTATCAGCGGTAAACCGTGAGCTGGGGAGGAAATGTGGGGTTCTCGGGGGGCTATACCACAATGGAGGAATGTATCTTTAAATAAAGTGTGCATGCATTTTTAATTGTATTGTCGGTTGGTAATACAGTTGGTCGGTTGGAGTATATATATTTTTATACTTTATCTTATGACATGTTATGACTTCAATTTGAGCAGGAAGAGTAGAAAACCCTTATTTATTTTTACGTTTTTCGTTTCCGAAGTCATCAAAGCTGTTCAAAGATTTCCTTCCATAGACCCTGGTGGCCGACGTCATCAGTTGCACTGAAAGCGCAATACTGGCACATAGGCTGCGCGATGGAGCCACAACTTTTGATCTGTAAAGGCAGAAATATTTTAGCAGCACCATTTTAGACAGTGGAATATCTAATTAATGGGGCATGAGAAATACACAGCAGCTTTTCTTGTGGGGTTGTCACTTTCTCTATCGTGTTGTTGAAGTGAGAAGAAGAAAAACGAGGATCTCTCTGGTGTATCATAGTGGATGAGATCTAACCTATTTCCTTTTACCCATGTGCCAAAATGTATTGGTCCGTCTCGCGGGAGGGTTTGTGAGCCCACCATAGGCTATTCATGATGAAAATAATAGGAGTAAGAACGAAGTAGAGGAGGACAGAGAGGAAGTGTGCTGGTGGGTGTGAGGTGTGTTTTTGGTGTGTTTTCTGGGAGACAGTGACTTGTACTGTAATCCTATTTTACCATATGCTATATTATACTTACCAAATTCAAGTTTACTCTAATGTGGGTTTATCTAATTCATTTATTAACTCATTCTTATTTGAAGAATTTATTCAGCCACTTGCAGAACAAGTTCTTGCACAAATAAAGTCTATTCATGATGTTTAGGATGGACTTGGCTGATGTTTAATTATCAGGTAATACAATAAATTGGCAAGATACTATGCTACAATCACACAGGGCGACTGCTGGTCTGCAATGGTTATTTATCGTAGAGTAATGCTATCAATGAATATTAATTGGATTTCCACTGTAGGATCGGCTTGACCTGGTAACATGGTCAGGGTTTGTGCGGCAGCATTGATCGGGCCACAAAACCCAGATCAATACGGCAGTACTTCACTCATCCCTTCCTCCAACAGAACAGCAGCAACAGAAGTCACCTGGAAAATGCACTGCAAATTCAAGCACTTCCAACATTTGCCTCGGTGGCATCTGTTATTTTCTCGTGTGTCCTCCTGTTTCCATGGGAAAGTCAAGTGCTACACATGCACCAGTTGTCAGATACCTGCGTGTGTGTGTAGGTGGAGGTGTATGTACGCACGTGTGCCATGGTATATTTAAAGTCCCCATATCATTCCAATTTCCAACTGTCATTTTGGACAGACTTTTCTCCCTTCGAGCTGAACATTCTGTTTCAGTTGGTGTTGCACTTTTCTTTTTACATTCCTCAACTTGATTGGCCATAGGAGTGGGAGGGGGAGGATAGGTCAGAGGTGACTGCTTTCAATCCAGAAATGATGTCACACCTGGGGCCAAATGGCTTGTTTTATACAATTAATTTTTCAGGAATATTTTTCAGGAATCTTGGCTAAATGACATGTTTAACAGATTTAGTTCATTAGTCCATTAGTCCAGCACTTTCGGGTTCCTTCAGACAACACAACTGACCACACAACCTGAGAAACCTGAATTTTATGATAGGGGACTTTTAATTTTTGTTTATACTGCTTTAGATGTTTAGGTATACAGACCGATATAATGGCAGACATAATGACAATTTAGTTGGGCGGTGTGCCAAAATCATGTGGCGCAGTGCTAGTTTGGTGTCAAATAAAACCAAATATTGCTCTAGTGTCTCCACCTGGTCAGACGTCATGTCTTAACGCAGGCGTTGTGTGGTAGTTTCCGGGCTTTAGGTGAAGGTACACTAAGCACAGACTTCACACACACACGATTTTTGTGTATGTTATGTTTCTATTTTATGAATAATTTAACTAATGACTACTGTACTTATGACTACTGAACTTAACTTTTTTGATCACAAAACAAAATATATGCACGTGTATAATGGTAGTTTATTAGAGGTGCCATATTTGCACACTTGGCGACACCTCCCGAACAAGGACATCAGTTTTGACAGTTTCCTCCCGGGAGAAGCTTTTCTGACAGAATGGACTATCGGCTTCTATTACAAAATTGGCAGTTCGCCATGACAGAGGGCGCACTGCTGTTAAAGGGAATGAGAGGAGCTCATTTGATTGGCCATAATTGAAGACAGTCCCCACTACTCTTAATAACTGATAATTTATTCATTCTAATCCAATCCTTTTACAACAGCACCGCCGTTGCCGCCCGCTTACCGCCACCTTGCGCCGCGACCGGGAAACTAGGGCCCTTAGACATGGAACAATATCCATGGATGTTAAGCCTTGCTCATCCGTCACACGGTTTTAACGTAGGTGTCACTTAACACTGTACAACATACAGGAGTTACTGCTGTCGTCTTTGATTTAGGGACAAATCTGCATATCATGCATTAATTTAGAATAATAACATCTGTCCCGTAGCCAGTGACTAATGATATATCTGCTGGAATTGATTAATACCTTGTTGTGAATAAGCTGCTGCCATGAGTCATTTTATTTCAACTTCTGTTTTTTTTCATCATCGCTCGACTAAACTATGTTTTTCTTACCCTTTATGAAAAATTGCATGGATGATAAATCAGTCTACTGGCAATAGGGTTGTTTTTCCAGAGGTGTGTCTACTTGGTGTTAGATTGGTAGGCAGTGCATCATCGACTCTGAGAAAAAAAAACACCAACAACCTCATCTCTAAAAGGCCGTTAGTGATGTTGCGAAGATGAAGCGGTCAAGTGCAGGCGGTGACCCTCATCTTTCCCCGAGCACGCTTTCTTCTCGGAGTGGAAGTGGAGACGCTTCTCAGGCCCGTCTGCTGAAATGTCACCGCGGATGCACACCTCAATTCACTGACCCCGCGACGGCAGACGAACCAAACCAAACCAAGTCCCATAGCCTGCCTCCTCCTCCTGCCTGCTGCCTGCATGGTGCTTCCCTCTCAGAAGCCTCAGCCAGGCCTGTATGGGCTCCAGTATCCATTTCCTCTGCTGGGCCAGGAGATAATACTAGAAGATATTGATTGCATTGTGTTATGGACAAATGCCCCGCAGGAGTTCAGTAGAAGAACTCCCAACAGGGAGGTAATGCACCCCCACCCCCCAGGGACATCTATCCCAGCCTGTCAAGAGCTGTGATATGCGGCCACCAGGCTGCAGAGAGAGAGAGACAAAGGGTGTAGCTGCCGTGCTATTTATTTTGTAGCTGAAAAAATGCCTGTTGAGGCTGTAATGCTTTTATTTAAACTCCACATCAAGCAGAGAGCTATATGTTCACTATGGGGGGGGGTGTTAAGCAAAATAGGTAATAAGTGTGACAGATTAAACGTGATACACCTGAGGCCTCTCACATTGCTGTTTAACCTCTGCTGTGTAACAACTAATGTTACAATGTAAAAATGATAGGCAGGGAACAGGTTTTGAAAGGATGGGTAAACGTTTACTTGCTCAAAATATTTCAAACCTCTTTTTTTGTTTGCATGAGGCTTAGTTTTGATGTAAAGTGGTGCCATACGTGGAAAATGCTGTTACTGCTTTTGTTGTCACGCACACACACACACACACACACACACACACACACACTGTGAGGTGTTTGTGTATACACAAACACCTCACAGTTTTGATTAAGCAATACTTCCACTATTTTAATATAGACTTTTCACCTCTTCTTCTCCTCTGTTTTGCGGGGAGGAAAACTGGAAATATTCCATATATTATGTTATTGCTTCTCCTCCCCTCCCAAAACAATGCATTCCAGGCACATCGGTTCGACACACTCAAAGATTTTCTAGTGAAAAATCTCCCAAATTAGGCTGGGCAGGGCTGCAAGGCTTATATAGGTGACCTGCTTTGAGTTTGAAGCCAGTCTCCTCCTGCGTAAGGGGCAGACAGAGGAGGGTATATTCAGGAAGCCTAAATCTGTGCTGGTATCTAAGCCAAGACGTCATGTGACTAAACCCCCTTTTGACCCCCCCCATATGCGTATGTGATCATGGACGAAACGGGAATGATAAAGGGATCAATGAGTGTTTGTCTTTGTTACAATTGGCGTCGGGTCGGGATGGCAACAGCTTGCCAATGAATTTAACCGTGACCGGAGATGGGCACGGGCGGGGGGGGGTTGGGGGGGGGGATGTAGTCGGGGAGGGGGGGAGGTTAGAGTGGAATGGTGTGCAAGGTGTTCATGTAGGACAGACTGGTTGTATTTGAAGAATGCTTTTACAGAGGCAGTTCAGTCCTGCGTGCGTGCGTGTGTGTGTGTGTGTGTGTGTGTGTGTGTGTGGCGTGCGTGTGTGTGTGTGTGTGAGAGAGAGAGAGAGAGAGAGAGAGAGAGAGAGAGAGAGAGAGAGAGAGAGGGGAAAAAAAGGGCTGTAAGCCCCAGCCTGAGAGGACTCGTGGTAAATCACACACAGTCCAAAAAATCTGCCACCACCTAAGATAAGACAATTAGAGGACCCATTCACACGGACAGACCCAGCTGATGACCTGAATAAGTGTGTGTGTGTGTGTGTGTGTGTGTGTGTGTGTGTGTGTGTGTGTGTGTGTGTGTGTGTGTGTGTGTGTGT
>JAOEHI010008963.1:0-34124 GCA_025447815.1 Percopsis transmontana | reverse complement strand
CTTATATTTTATATATATATATATATATATATATATATATATATATATCGGCGCCCAGGCCTGATTTATGTACCCACTCCAGAGAGTGCCAAGACACTGAGAGAAACAACAGGAATGACTAAGATGGGGGGAGTCGGGGGCTAGGCTCAGCTAGCAGATAGGAGCGCTCAGCCCAGGGGACTCAGAATAGCATAGAATGGGGGAAGAGGCAAGCCACAGTGAATTATGCTGATGAAAAATGTTGATTTTAAAAGGTTTGTACGGTGCTGGAGCTCTACTCAAGGGTGCGGGGATATTCACAGCAGCACCGCCTTCCCCCTTCACGGGGAGAATGTTATTTCTTGTTAGGCATGCAACACAAACAAGTAGCTAGTTTTGTGATGACTAATGAAGACGGGACAACAGAGGAAGTTTCCTGAAAGCTGAAGGAGCAGAATTTAACGCATGGATGCCTAACACATTTTTCAGCTAGTAACACTCACAAGGACACAACACATATTGAAGAAACGAGTGTAGGTGGCTAATGTTGAATTCACAGTGCAACTTACTGTACTGTAAGTCACAGTTAAAACTCGTTTATTGTCTTTTTGTTTTTCCTGTGTAGCAAAATGGGGATTATTAATGTGACATTAGGCTACCAGGCATAACTTTTAGCTAACAATTAGCTTTACAGCACTACTTTTAAGTGTTATTGGTATTTGAAGTGGCCTTCCCAAGCTTCAGTGAAACCATCAGCGCACCTGTAACATGAAACCCGATACAAGCGTCTTGTGTACTAGATGGCGCAGTGGCACCCCGGTGCAGAGGAAGGGATGCAGTTACTACGGTAACAGATACTGCTGCCATCACCAAGACAATCTGACACACAGTAAGAGATCAGCGGCATGGGAGTTTGAGACAGACGCAACATGCAATACACTGCATTATTTACAAGGATTTTTCTCAAAGAAAAAAAAGATTGGAGCTTGTTGGAGTTTCACATCTCACTTTAAATGGTCTAGTTTTAAAGTACAGTAAGAGAACGCCCCATTAAATAGGAAACTAATCATTCCAACAACAAAAAGAGGTGAGCGGATAAACCTCTAGATCACATGAAAAAATGTCTATTGTTCCCTCTTATATTATGTATGTGTATATGATATGTGTCTTTTTTATATTATAAAAACACACTATCTCATCTATCAAACACACACAGTCCTGATTGAAATGCAAATTTTTATGGGAACAAAATCATAAACTGTTGGCGGGAATGAAATAATATCACCTCCCTGCGGGTGTTGAGGTGCCCCAGAAAGTTAAACAAGTTATTTTTGGGTGAATTTACAGCAACAGCAAGAGCGAGACCAGCAACGCAGCCCCAAATAATGACTTTAAATAACACCTCCGTGTCCTCCATTTGCCAGCAAACTCTTAGAGCGCCAACGTGCCCTTTAGCGTTCTCATCTGGATGTGGTAAAGATTCTCAGCGACTGCATTTACACGGGTACTTGACTATCCCGGTTATGACCGGGTTTCCCGCCTCTGTGTAAACATCATATCCCAATTTCAGAAACCCGGGTAAGCCTTTATTTACTCCGAAAAGAAACCGTGATGCTGTTGCTGCATGTATACAACTCATCCCGGTTTCTGACAGCTGCCGACTACCTGTGCAGGAGCGGCTTATGTCGGGTGACGTGACAGAAACACAAACAATGGCGGCAACGAAAGCGTCTGACTTCTGGACAAGATGACAAATCAAGAGTTTTTTCTTTCGGTAATGAAATAATTAAAGGTGTTTAGATGGAGGAAGACATTGAAATGCTGACCTATTCAAGTCTGTAGCAAACAGGCTAAAGGATGCCGGTTATCAATATAACAATATATATATTATTTATCAATAGTTCTAAGCCTGCTATAAGCCAAAGTGGCCTCATTTTCAATAGCCACAGTCAAATTAATTCAGGGTTACAGAAACAGCTACAGAAATGTCAGTTTAAATTGTAGGTTTGTTCATAAAACAAATACTAGTATTTGTCAAGTGTGTGTGTGAATTATTAGCACAACTTTAAGGGGTGAGGCATGTCAAGTCATTTCTGTAGATGAAAATCGCTTGAAAGCCATCAATTTCTGCCTCTTTTCTCTTGTAGTATACCAATGTATTCTCTTGTGTCTTAGTATACCAATGTATTCTCTTGTGTCTTAGTATACCAATGTATTCTCTTGTGTCTTAGTATACCAGTGTATTCTCTTGTGTCTTAGTATACCAATGTATTCTCTTGTGTGTTAATATACCAATGTATTCTCTTGTGTCTTAGTATACCAGTGTATTCTCTTGTGTCTTAGTATACCAATTTTTTCCAGTGTAGATCTCAAATAAACCTACTGTCCAATTGACGTGAATGGCTACTGAAAAAAGGACCGCTTCTGGGAAAGAATGAGCTTGAGTGCTTATCTCATTGGCTGGTGTGTGTGTGTGTGTGTGCGTGTGTGCATGTGCGTGTGCGTGTGCATGTCTAGGAGAGGAGCACTTTCTGAACATTAGTTTCCCTGTAAAATGACAGCATTGTAATCAGTGTTCAATAAAAATGTGTGTTTATTTTTCCCTTATTAAAATATTTAATTCAATATCTTGTATCTTAATAGCCTGTACATCCACTGTCATGGATACAGCAGTTAGTGTTAATATTCAGATATGTGTGTGGGCTTTGAAATATTTGAAATTAAGGCATATTCAACACCTTCATTGAAAATATATTAAAAAATATGATGCAAATTAGGTGAACTAATTAACCACTTACATTTTTAAAAAGTGCATGTGAAAATAAAGCCGACGATGGTTCAACAGACTAAAAACAAAACAGGAACAAGGCTGTTTTTGTTTGTCGACCATGTTAGAACTTAAAGTGACAGTTTAGCACTCCAGAACACAGCCTGCAGCCTCCAGAACCTGGGGCTTTTGACACAACATTAACTGTGTACGGTACGACTTAAGAGCATTAGAATCAGAGTGTCTTCCTTCGAATGGACACCGACAGAAAGAGATGTCTGACTGCTCACTCAGCGGTGCACAGACACTATAGGAGACAGATGCTATTGGCATGAGCCCACATCTCTCTGGCATTAAACCCCTCACACGTAAACACACAAGTCCCCCGACTTGAGCCTCTGGGTTTAGACATTGCTCTGCAGAGGTGCGCTGAACATCCAAATTCATATTGATGATTGTAATATCTTTCTCCCATCACACTCTGTATAGTGGAACCAGCCTGACATGGCCATGGTTCAGCTATTATCACGCGGTGATCCTTTAAAGACTGTCTACTGAAAATCTAATTTTTTAGTCAATTGGGTCATTGTGTGCGATGGTGTTGGGTGGTCCACAAAGTATGAAAACTGACAGTTGCTGGCTCGTTGTTTTGAGGAGGTGTGGCTCTTTAGATTGGCACCTGACGTCCATAAACCTGCATACATACAAGGAGAACTTGGTTTTGCCCTCGACAGAGAGGTGGGTAGTTCACGGGTTATGATGCCGCCTGTTCAGCCATCTGAACTTAACATATAAACGCAGTAATGCTGGTAAGTGCCATCTCACAATCAGCATGTCAATCTGGGCTCTGTATTCAGTAATACTGCCCACTGTGTCATGAGCTGGCAATTCTCCTCCCTACCTCTTGTGTCTATGTGCTTCCCTTTCCCAGTGTTTCCTGTTTGTATCCCTGTCTGTTTCTCTGTGCACCTGTCTGGGCGTGGCTTCCCACTCTGGCCCTGGCCCTCCACCTCCACATCTGATCATCATTTTCCCAATCAAGACTCAACAGTATTTAAACCCGGTTCTACTCCTCAATCCTCGCCAGATCGTCAGTTAACCTTCGTGATCCCCGCCTGCCTTGAGGAATTTCCTACAGCCTTGCTTCACTCCCGACCTTCCTGGAAATACCAACATTCTCTAGTCCTCTGCTCAGCTCCTACATCCTGTGAATAAACCGTTTGTTCTTGGAATTCAGCATGTATTGGGTCTGCTTCTAAGTCCTATTTCCTCGTCTGCCATAACACACTCAGGCATTCATAGGCAGACAGAGCATGATCTTTACTTCTCTCCATCCAAAGGCAACTATACATGTGCTATTTATGTATGGTTATATTAATGCTTCAAGTCTGTGCCCCGATGTTTGTTCACATGTTGCCGCTGGGATATTTCACAGTGGGGAAAAGCTTTGTGCTGTGAACATGCCAAGGGTAGGTGTGGTGTTAGGGTGTTAGCCTCCACTGTCTTCTTTCGCAGAGACAATTAACTGACCAAACCCAGTGCATATGACAACCACATGGCTAGTGGGCGGGATAGAACTACAGTATTTGGGTGCTTAACGCGGTTGGATATATTATTTGAAGAAGGGCATCTTTTCTCTGCTTTCTAGAAAAAAAAGGATTTAGCTATAATTTCTTGTCTGGACTTGACTCAACCATATAATGTTGTTAAATCAAAGCCTTGCCAGATCAGGAAGCCCAGTCTGGAAGCCCAGTCTGGAAGACCTCAAGTGAATCCCTTTGTTATTGTTGTGTTGCCAGTTAATAAACAATATAAGATTTGAAACCAGGATTAGCAGGCCTACTGTAATTCTTTATAGTGTTGGTAACATAATTATAGAAATGAAATCAACTGTACATTTGATATTCTATAATAATTGTATAAGGACTTTGCAGCACACAATGGTTTGAGCCTCAGTGGTGTTAAAAGGTATTGGCTCACAGTTACGACCCCATTTGTCGGGGGCTGCACTGTGAAATATTGGGGCTGGTTTCCTTCTCTCCTTTAACCCATTTAAAAAAAAAAGCTGTATTAAAGCATTTGATGTATCTAATTCTAATTACATGTTCAGGTACTGGAGCTAATCTAACACCTAATTCTGCTATCCGTTCCTTGAGATTTCCTCCTCTACCCCTGTGGTGCTAAATATAACTTTGTGTTAGAAAAATTACCCTGACATGAAAATGTAAACTTCATTGGAATTACTGACAAAAATTCTGCTCGTATACTGTGCAGTATTATGCATCTACAGTATACACTACATATACACTGTACAGTAGAAATACCCTGCAACAAGAGGTTACTTTTAACTTACTGAAAATCATGTAATGATAGTATTATTATATTACATTGTACCAGTTTGGGTGACCAATACTGCACACTAAACTTACCATCATATATATATATAATAATAATAATAATAATAATACATTTATTTTTTATAGCGCTTTTCTAAACACTAAAAGACGCTTTACAGTTTTAGATACAAACAGACAAAACAGAAGAGTCTAAACAGACAAGGTTACTGGAGAATAAGATGAAAATGAGGGAAAAACAGGGAAAGTCTGTTAACCAGAAAATATAACATATTCAATTTAGATTGTGATTGACTACATTCTGTCTATTCAACTACTTTACTCTCCTGAAATACCTGCTAACTGAACCACTGAACCACTGAACCACCAGCAGTGATTTAAAATAGTAAGTTGTGTTGACATTCATATTTAGCAGTAACTACAGTAACACTTCACGTACTGTGAAGGCATACAGGCACACCATCCATCAGCAACATTTTGACTTTTTAATTTCCAGAATGTGCACCGCATACAATTTCCATTAATTTAGCACATTTGTAGCACATCTTTACTACTATCTATTACAAAAATAACAATATTAACTTTAGAAAAGATGCATGGATAGTTGGTGAATACTGATTCAAAGTGAGAAGAATAAGCAAACAACTTGAAGTGGGCGGGTGTGTGATAATTTGCCAGTTTGCAAAGAGGCTTGAAAGTCATTCATCATCACATCGTATAATCAGCCTGTGTATACAATTACTCAGAAATGCTGCCTCCAATTACAATCCCTTTGCCAGATTGCTTAATTTCAATTTAAAAAATGACCTGTCGCCAACTAAGCAGTATGCTGCACACGAACCCAATCGCTCACGCCAGCAACAATGCAAATTACTGATAATGTGAAAGTTATTCCTGTAACTTCCCTAAGAGATTCTCATTGGAAACGTGTGGCACACGGGATTTAGTTTCCCAGTGTAAACGAGGCGTTTGTTAGCGCACAGGTCCGTGCCTTAAATGTAGAAGGCAGAGAGGGAAATAAAATCAGCCAAGCAATTATCGACAGATGCTTTACTCCAGAATATTCGTGAGCCATAGCGAGCGCTGATGGTTTACAAATGAGCTTTCACTTTCTCTCTCCCCTGAGCTGGTTCTAGCTAAATTTACATTAAATATCACTTCACTGCCTATAACGCTCATACTGGTGGGTACTGGGCACCTGCCTCTATAAGCAAACAAACAAAGGGCCAGTGTGAAGCTAAATGACGCATATGAAGCATCGTCAGTTCACTCACACAACTTCTTGTTTGCATCACGTCATCCATTCATCTGCTATAATTCCCTTGGACCTATGCGAGTAGGATTATAGCGACGCAATGCAAGCGCAGCATAGATCACACATAGCATGAATTGGCATGCAATTAGCCGCTGCTCCAAACAATTAGAATTTAACCATAATGTAGGCATGTTCAGTTTGTCCGCTCCAAATTGAGATTGAGAAGTAGAAACACTGTAAACACATATTCATGTTCTCTGTACTTGTTTCCGTTAATGCTAGCTACCAAGCTTGCTACAGTATGTAGCATACACTTTCTAGCAGTATACAAGTTAGGTCTGTGTTCTTTCGATGCAGAACACGTTATATTTTATTTTATTTATTTTTTCAATGACTTTCTATGACAACTTAAGGTAATGTTTTAATGTAAGGGGAACAGTACAGCTACGCCTGCTGTTGATTAGCTGTTAAAAACTGTAAAATGGACAGATCACAAAATAGACATGAGTTTAATGGTGGGGTGCGAAATCATCCTAAATGGTTTAGCTTGAAAGTGAAAATAATGTTTTTATTACTAACTTCAGTTGCACTACATTCCCATCTGTACTACAAGACGGTGTTCAATTAATCTTCAAAGACATTAATTCGACGTTATGACATAACGGGCCTTGACAGAACATTGTTACAGGAGACAGCAGATGTCACGACCCCTGCACTCTTGAGAAGGGGGTGTTCACATCTAGTTAGTCTGCAGTAGACTAGAACATCGTCTGACTACAACTAATAAGTCCAGCAAAAATGTGTTCAGTTATATCTCTCACTGTAGCATGGCTGGGCATGCATCAAGTTCATTTAGCCTATACAGTCCTTAATCACATTACAGTCATGAAGGGATGCACAGGCCCATAATACACTATACCTTAAACCTTAATCTCCAATCAGATACACCCCCTATACATTATCCTCCAATCAGATACACCCCCTATACCTTACCCTCCAATCAGACATTCCCTATACCTTATCCTCCAATCAGACACCCCCTATACCTTACCCTCCAATCAGATACACCCCCTATACCTTATCCTCCAATCAGATACACCCCCTATACCTTATCCTCCAATCAGACACCCTGTATACCTTACCCTCCAATCAGATACACCCCCTATACGTTACCCTCCAATCAGACACCCCCCAATACCTTACCCTCCAATCAGACACCCCCTATTCCTTATCCTCCAATCAGACACCCCCTATTCCTTATCCTCCAATCAGACACCCCCTATACCTCCCAAGGAAACCTCATTCAGAAGAGACTGCCGCCCCCTGGATAGGTAGACTATGGCTGGCCAAATGCCTGTCTGTAAAAAGAAGCCTTAAGCCTGGCCTTTAAGATCTCTGGAGGAGTAGCATCTCCAACCGCAGCAGGCAGGGGGAGCTGTTACTGAGGCCCGGTGTGAGAACGCTCTAAATCCTGCTAATGTCTTTCTAGCTCTGAGGGTGAATAAAAGGCCTTTCAAACATAAACAGTGAGCTGGGGCTGCAATTAGGGAAACTGGATACAATATAATGCGGTGTAACTAAATGTTTACACCATTTCTGTCACTCAATGTGGTTAACCTACGCACTTGCTTCACCCAGCACAGCGGTGCTTGACAGCAAGCAAGACATTTTATGGTCCGTTAACGCTTATGGCAAAACCTGACTCGGTCATTGTGAAGCCATCCAGCATAGAGGGGTATCACCTCAGCATTGTCTTGTAACAATCCCTTTATGCAATTGGAAAATACATTGAGCTGCCATTCAGGGGTTTATTCACCACGGTTTGCCAAACTTTAACAAAATGTGAGAAAATAATTGATATATTGGTGGACAATATCTGAATTCCTCGCCTAGTAAAGGTAATGAAATAAAGCATGCATTACTCAAATGCAATCCTGTCTGCTTAGAAGAAATGTGAGTAGTTTGAACAAGCATTGAAAATAATACTCCCAAATTGGTAGCAACTAGTGTTATGGGTGTTATTGGCAAATTTGTTCCGCAAGATGTTCCACACATACGCCAACTTGAGGGTTTGCGAACGACAGGACTGTGGGTGTAAATGAAAGTCCTTATTTAGCTGTAGTACCTCCTAATTACAATGTTATGCCGTTCCCTCTGTCAAGGTTATGTGTGACCTAGAATAGCCTGGATTGTGAGCCAAAAGGAAAACAAATTAATGCTTTGATAACACTTTGCTAAATACAAGAGGGAAAAGGGTGTGTTGCATCCCTAATAAACCAGGAGGTAAACAAAAGAGTTTCCGCTCCAATAGGATTTTAACCACCAATGACTTTACTTGGCGTCCAAACCACACTGATGTTTTAATGCACATAATTTTACCATGTCTTGTTTCGCATGCACTGCTGCTGTCAGTTTGAGTGGCTGGGAACCAAGTAACGCATTACATTAACTCTGTATACCACTAATGCCGAAGCACTCGCTAAAGAATCTTTATCCTCGCATTGGAAAGAAATGTAATAAAATGATGCAACAATCTCCATTGTCATTGTGGATCATTTCTAGAGAGAACTTTTGTTACTGTCGTCCTGTCGGTGACTGCCAGCCTGGTGGTAAGTCGGAAAACCCCCCAGATTACAGCCATTTTAAGACGATGCACAAGCAGAGACTAAACTTTAGAAACCCACAGATTTATTTACATACCCACTGCCTTTACATACGGCTGCGTTCAAACAAGCAATCTGACAGCTTCATGCCACAGCTCTTAAGCACTCAATCGCATCACATCCTGTTCACGCGGATGGTGTGAATACATATAAAAGAAATGTCATGATCAAATCCCAACACAGTGGATTCAAGTGGCTTTAATGCTGCTGCACTGCTTTTGTGGCGTGGAATCAAATGCAAAGAACTGTAGACAGAAAACCTAAAAACAGTATATGATTTAAAAATAAAAGCTTTTATGTAGTTGTATTTGCGAGCCAAAAGACTCACCTAAAACAAGACACATACAAATACATTGCCAATAAAATATTATATTGACTCAAATCAATTTTTCCAGTTTTTCAGCTGTAATTTGTGCATGGTTGTCCAGCACAATCTGCCTTTGAAGAATCATTGGTCTGTAATGGCAAACGCAGAGTGGAATACTGCAAGCCAACAGTGACACATACGCATGGATCTACTGACACATCTCCTGGCCGAAAAAGGTGAATTGGTACTAGCCAGCTTGACTTTCATGAAGATAAACGGTTCAGAAGATCGCTAATGGTGATTGGTATCAAACTTAGCCATTGCGTCAGCCCAACTAACAATCCCAGAAAGCACATTACGTAGGAAATAAAAGCAAAGCACACGCTTAATGAAGCGATTTCCTCCGAAAGGTGACGTGCAGCTTACAGCTTCTGTTTTTCTCACATGCTTTAATTCTGCTCGGCGGGTCAAAAGATTGCTCCCTGCACCGCTCACACCGCTCTAATATTAGATATTATACAATACATATAATATGAAGAAGTTATTGTTACCGAAATCTGACGCCGTTTTACTAATTTCTATATATATTTCTTCTACCGAGAGACATACATAGAGATACATAGAGACATACATTGAAGAAAGGGATATTTTCCACTCCATATGGGGAAAGGTGCCCTCCGTACGTAGGCTGCAAATTAGTATGGTGATTGTTGTGAGGCCGGGACAGATGATTAGTTAGTTTATCGGTGCGTGCGAGGAGGCGTAGGAGTAATGGAAGGTAGGGCTGCGCGCGGATCTCGTGTAATGACATCTCCCAATGGTTTCCCCTGCGCAGCCTGTGAATCATTTCCCTGTTTCCCCCTTGATGCGTTCCTGCACCGTTCTGAACACTATGATGTGTATAAATCTGCTCCCTAATCTTTTGACAGGTAGCCGGCTCATGCAGCACAGACTCAATGAGCCTTGTGATGCATGCCTGGCTTATGCGGGGCAAAATGGCCCGAGGTCTCGTTCACGTAGAGTCGCTCTGTTTTTGAAAGATTAAAAAACTTTCTGGTCGCATTAATGAACACGGAGCGAGAAATTAAATATTCTGCGTTTTCTTTCTAAAAAACACTATTTGTCACAACATCTAACTAAATTTGCAGTGGCTTCTGGGATTTTCCTGCCCTTTTTCTACTACCATTGTAGACTGAACACGATGGACTGGTTGAAATCTCTATGCTAAAATGGACACTCCTGTTCCTATTTCACGCAGTTTTAATATTTAATCCCTTGAGTTGGTTCAAATTATAGTATCAATTTGCTTTTTTATTAGCTATGAGTTCGAAACCGCTTTACACCTCTATTATGGAATATCCAGTAATTAATATCTAATATATTAATGAGAGGAGTGTGGTGGCTAGTTATGATCGTGACTCTTAAGGTCTACAGTTAACCTGAGATCTACACATCCACTCTATCAAATCTTAAACCCTACAATTACTTTACAATGTGAAGATCAACAATTATATACTGTATCATGGTCAGACTGCTTTTTGTAAATGTCTTGATACACCATCACATTAAATACTGCATTTACAGCAATAGTTACAATTTCACAAGTTCCAGCACAACTGGGTGCGACCGCCGAGGACCTCACCAGGGCTGACAGGGCCGAGCATGGGCCGTGGCAGCCCAGTGCTGATTATAGGAGGCGTCTTGGCATTCTCGATGCAGCCCGGCTGGCGGGCTGGCAGGCTGTGACTAGGGATAGGTATCGTTAAGATTTTAACGGTACTACTCTTACCGATGCAGCTTATCGATCCGAGACTTTGACGGTACTCTCGCCGATTTTACTCAAAATGTAAAAAATAAAATATAATGCATTATTATTCATCATAACAACTACTTATCAACTCATCTACTTACTACGGCCTCTAATAATTTAGCCCGGGGCCCGTTGAATACTGGGTTTTGGTACCCATCCCTAGCTGTGACCGGCTGAAAAATAGTTTACACTTCATTTCCCAACTGCCGTGATCCAACACCTTTTTAATGGCCCAACCCTGCATCTGCTGTGATGTCCACTACTTCTTTAGGCCTATTAGAGAGCTGCCTCATCATCTGAAACGCAGTGACAACTAGTTTTGCCAGAAAAATGTGTCAGTGTAACCTTCTACTAGGCATAGGCATAGTGAAGAAGGAAGGTTTTATGTTATGGGATGTATGCACCTTAATGTGACCTGATAAGATAGATTTCACATTTTGGATTCCTACTTTTTCTAAAGCACTACTCGGACTTCTGTAATACAATGAATATGATATTAATATTATAATATTAATATGATAATTTGCTCCGTTATCTTTCTTGCTACCAGAATAAAAGTATGTATCTGTAATGGGTGTTTTTGTGGCATTCTGAATTGCTTCCAACCTCGAGATAATTAAATTTTTACACAATAGCTTACATTTTACTTAGATGGTGATGTAAGCAGGAACTGTTGTAATACTACATTACAAAACAAAAGGTCGCTTTTTTTGTCTCCATAAATGTCCATTTCATCATAAAGCCAAATGCAGAGGTATGCATAATTACCAATTCGATTAAGGCAAATTCTAATGAATTTGGATCAAGTGCGTCTAATAGACAATTATTAGCATTAACAACTAAGAATATATCTGAAACAGGTGATTGTGATTTTTGTCTTTTCATCTTATTTGCAGTGTCTATAACAATAGATTTTGATTTGAGGAGTGGAAAAAAAACATTATGTATCTGTAATAATTTTTTTCTATGTAGAATATGTATATCGTATATATTTAATGTTGCACTTGGAGAACTTGGAGAGTAGCTAAGCTGCTCATTCTCGCAGAAGTGCATCCAGCAGAAACAACTCAAACCATCAAACAAATCACAGGACAGTGAAGCAATAGCTGGCTTTACATGGAGACCAATTTTTGGTTTAAAAGCCCAAAGCGAATAAAAAAGCTCCATATTAACACCTCAATCCGAATAAAAAGGCTAAAACTGACTGAAGTTTCAATCATTTTAGGCCTTTTTATTCTGATGCACAGGGGTAGTTTAAATTTTTTCATAAACGGATCAAAGTAAAAATTGTAACATGAAAACAATTTAACCCGATTACTTCCTGGCTGTGTTCTTTCTGGTCCCCCACCAGTCTTTGCTACAGACCTTCATCCACTGATTTCTGGTTTTAGGACAGTTGTGTAGAATGTAGAAACATACAGTATTATGACAATGCCAGTGGGCAACAAAGTAATATGAATACAACGTTTAACAAAAGTCAGATCGATGAAACGGTGGGGAAAGGGGGCGGGGCTAAAACCCAAGCAAAAAGTGTTCTTTTAAACAATTATTTGAAGTGTACTTCTGCTTTTAAAAATGTATTTCCATTGCACCTTCAGTCAGAGTGATTTCAATCAGAACGACAACAAAGTGTGCATGTAAACCCAGCTAGTGACGCTGGGTTTGAACCAATCACGGGCAGCGTTGTGAAAATAGCCCGGACACCAAAGCTATAAACCACACGTGTCCGCGCCCCTCACACAGGAGGGCTACCAGGAGGCAGCCTATAGTGGCCAAACATAAATATAAATAACATAAATATAAATGGCATATGTCTGTGTTTAACATGTAGGGGGCAGTGGCCACACATTTTGTCTTGATTTTTCTATTTGACCTCAATCAATCATCAACACAAAAAAGGTGTTTTAGAGATTTAGCTACACGTATGGAGATGAACAATACAATTTGTTAAACATTTAGTAATTGCAACCAATTCAAATAAATGTCCCCATTGTTCATGATTAAAATGTATTCAGTTAAGAGTGACTGACATTCCTTCCGCCTTGTCCTCATTTTACAGGACACCGTGGGCATCCATCCACATTGTTGTCGCCGAGTTTCCAACTGTGCTGGAAGTTTCCTGGAGGCCAGCTTCGGCTTAAGCAAAGAACTCCACAGTAATTCACCCAAGGTCCTCAAAGGCTTATGGCTCATGGCAGGAGTCTGCTGCCCCTCTTTGGAACCTGCAAAGAGATAAGCAGGCCTGCAGAGGTCTGAAGTGGCCGACGTTCAAGACAGCCAAGCCCATTCCCAGTGACGCAGGCCAAGATAGGGTGACTGCAGGCGCATGAGAACTGCTCTAGATGCGCGGTAAATAGGTTGGTCCTGTATTCAAATCAGCTATTTCTCTGAGCAACAGGCCCCTTTATGCAATCAGGTAATATAGCAGGGGCTTTTTTTCCATGGCAACTTGCAATGAGTACAATTACAAGGAGCCAAGAGGGGTCAAACATCTTGCTCAAGGATAGAACCTGGGCTCAAACCCATGACCTTCTGGCTGGGAGGCTAACAGCCAGACCCCAAGACCACCCTGGCACACCGCTCTAACAAAATATCCTGGGGACCCCTCATTTACATTTATATTTTGCTACCTCATATTATTACTGCTCATTTTTTTCTCCCACACATGGGAACTTACGCCAACAAAACATAAAATACAACATACAAAACTAAATATTAATAATATATTATACCAAGAGTCACTCTTCCAAGACAATCTCTCAGCCTAAATTCTGCATGTGACTATAATTGTTTGCAGACAATTTGGCAACACCGGCCGGCCAACCCCTTTTGGGACACGGGCAGGCCAGAGCTATAACAACCTCTGGGTGATTGCTGAAACATTTCCGGACTGCCGAAATATGGAGAGAAAGTAAGGCGACGTGGTTCTCCATCCACCACCACCAGTTCTACTACAGTTCTATTACAGTTAGGCCCCGTGATAAAGAACACTATTCAGGCTGAGGCTTGCTTTGTGTCAATGTATTGATGGCCAAACTTTCCTAAAGTTTAAATACTGTGTTTTACGTACACGTGTTCAACATATAGAGTGCAGACTGGGTAGTGGGTACAGGCGAGAGCATACAGGTCACCTCTAAATCCTCTTTAAGTGACCCCCGGGTCACGCTGTACAAGTAATGAACAGTCCAGCAGCTGTTGAAGGGACACATTCAAGGATGAGGGTTGTTCAAAAGCACATTCCTGTAACACACTGAATCACAGCTCTAAGCTGACACATGTCCGTTGACAGAAGAGATGAGCATCCGGACAGCACAAACAAGGACGGCAGACCCGCAGGAGGCGTAGGCGAGGAGACAGAGCAGGACAGGACAAGTGGCAAATGTACAGCCAAGGAGGGCACACGGACAGACAGACAGAACCGGCTGGGAAGTCCTCTCTAGAATCCAGCCAGTGCCAACTGACCGTGCACTATTGTTCTTACCTGTAGGACCCATTTACTGCTGTTTTGCTGCACCCGCTCCAACAGTCAGCTTGTCTGTTATGCCTCCTTCTCACTTGAGATTCAAAGACGCTCCTTTGAAAAAGGTCCTTGATTGCATAATGGCTCCCCAGGTGGAGAGGTAGAGAATGGTGTGAACCTAGAGGACTACCGTAGGGGGGGGGGGAGTAGAGAGCAGTGCTCTCAAGAGTCTAAAAAACAAAACATTGTTTTTGTAATGTCGATTTCAACCACAGGCGTCCCTTTAACACCCAGGGTTGAGTCGCAGGCGTTAGCCCACGTCCTAAACCGAATTAGAACCCCCTCAAAGACCGCAATGCAGTGCGAGAAAGGTTGAACAGGAAGCAGCTGAAATGCATCCTTCTGCTTGATTCACATCCCATGTTCGAAGGTTATGGACGTTACTATCGACCAGGCTACAAATCCCAATCCTAATGGTGTCCACAACAAAGAACTTATTTTACCCTCTGCTTAGTTGATGACTGCTGACTCAGGGCTCTCTGTCTACCTAGCACAGTGTGCTTGTTCTGCCAGAAAGTTTTCAAACTTTCCCTCCTCTTATCCCTGCCCCTGCACTCTTAAAGCCCACCCTCTTTAAGGAACAGTACATGAATTCACCTGCACGAGCATATATTCATGTTATTTTAAGGACCATTATGTTCCATTAAGTCATTGCGGAGTCTGATTTAATTCCATATATCTTCTTAAAACAGGAAGTTACAGTAGGGCGGGATGTGTCAAGGCTACTGAACTTTTGTTTCTACAATAGCCAGTGTTCAAGAGGCTTTACGCATTCAACCCCTGCCTGCCAGTTGTACAGATCTAGAGACAATTCAATTGGACGTAGAAGGTAGTATATGGTCCCTGGTGCAGGATGAGTCATCAGCATTTGGCCACTGTTTTCTACAACTGTACATTTATAGCTATTCACGCAGGATTGTGTTGAACTAGATGGTAATGAATTATGCCTGTGTATGCCATCCATTTAGAAATATTTTTTACATATTGTAGGTAAACAAATGACATGACATAGATAGTTTAGAAGGAGTATTGTATCTTAACGTTTTTGATTCTGGAATTGGAGGAGAATCGGTTTAAGAATGAAAGCATTCCAACTAATCCATTCTAATTTAATCATCAGCCCAATAGGACTGGTTGTTTTTTTTACATTGTAGGTGTATTTCATGCAGATAAGCACATAGCACCAAAACAATGTCTCCTGCAAATCCTTCTCTGCTGTCCTCCTACACAGCCTGTCTGCAGGGACATTTATTGTTGGAGGAGATTCGCATGGCAGTGGACCAGGACTTCTCCATTTCCTAACTAACAAAATTTCACAAAAATAGCTTTTCCCCAAAAGGATCATTTTAGTATGAAGGAACTGCATACAATAACAATGCAAAGAACCATGGATAACTAACAACCACATGCATGTTAAAACACCACTTCTTGACACACACACACACACAATATAGGATTTTATGAAAACAACACTCACTTTTCAAAATACTTGCCCGCACTGAAACCTGCCTCTTAATTAAATTTAACACATTCTGATGAAGGATTTTTCATTTATTGTTCGTTTCTCTGCACCACAATTTTGCGTCTGTGTGTTAATGAACAAGAAACTTTAGAAAGAACTAGTGTAATTTTTTTGGACTTAATTTAGAGTACATATTGTGAGAAAAGTGTGGAGCCAGTTCTTTTGTTCCTTGCCAAAGGTTCCTTGCTAGTAATTACCGTTATTTAGCAGACGACTTTATCCAAAGGGACTTTCAGTACGTAAAATATTAGAAGTATAACAAGTATTAAGGAGCAGGTAGGGGTTAGACATCTTCTTCAAGGACGCTTACAGGTAGGCCGGGGTCGGGGATTGAACCAGTGTTGGATGGAGAACTGCTCGAAGCACATTACAGACATGAACCGGAACATGCGATGTCACAGGTCTTAAAAATGACATCTTGTGCCATGTGGGGGTGGGCTGGGCACTTGGGCTTTTTCGCCTTGACCCCAGAACCGGTCCAACAGCGACCCTGCGTCTGCCGTGACCATGCACAGCTGTTGTCAGTATGCACCAATGAGAGCTCTCGGCTGACAGAAATCGATTCATCTGCTCATCATGGAAAGACGCAAAGAGTTTTGGCTGGTTAACTGCCAGAAAGGAATTATATTGTACATTGCTCTGGATAGACCAGCGTGAAAACCTCTTTCTCTCGCTTGTTTGGAGAGACTACAAGTAACTGTTTACCTAACAGCAAGCAGCAGCTGCCACTTTGTATTCTACTAAATATGTGACTTTTTCGGTTGTGATAAAATCCCCCATGCAGGGATCGTTTTTCACTGTCTATCCTACCTGCTGATTCCCCATCGCGGGGCTCATTGAAATATATATTCTGAACATCTGAACGTAATGACAGAGAAAAGGTACTGACTAAAGACTTGTCCGTTATTAAGATAACTGTTGAACTGCCTTGGAAGGTAAATGCTCAAACATAAAGTCATTATGGAATTATTTCCTCTGTCTAACCTCAAAATCGATCGTTTTTGGCTGAGATTGCGAGGATTAACCAGCCATAAACATTAACAGCGTCCCTTGTAGAGTCTTGTTTCATTAATAGACACAAGACAGTTATTGTTACTGCTTCTTCCACCAACAGCAACTGATAAATGAAAAATGTCTTTGAACCGACAAATATAATAACTGCAGCACAGATGAGTCACCACTTCAACTGACACACTCACAACATCTTTGACATAGTAATGAGCAAAGACACAACACTTTATAAGGATCATCATCACCCCATTCACATTTCCACCACACGTTTTCTTGAAAATACAAATAAAATAACGAAGCTCCTGGTCGTGTCCTACAGTGTTCACTCCCTTCTCCAGCTGCACACACTTAGCTAGTCTAGCTAGTCCATAATCAGAATACAGCAATAACAACAGGACACAGTTGGAGCGAGATCAATAAATCATCTCCTTGAAATCCCTAAGCAGAAGTGAAGAATAATCTGCCAAATGAATCAGGACAAGTCTCCTCCGAGTGTTATCCATTGGAGACAGATGCATAATTAACATGCCTCCAGCTTTTATCTCCTTCATCACAGAGAAGTGTCACTACCATTGCAACTCTGGCTTTATCAAATACCCCCCCCCCATACCCACCCCTGTCCCTCAACATCTCTGCACGCTCCTGCGTGCTCACATTAGCGGCCGTACGCAAACATACACCCGCGCATTCTCCCACAGTGGAGCGCTAGCTAATGGCTAGATTCCAACAGCGCCTGGCAACTCTCTCTCCTTTGCTGAGATGCTGAGCGTTTACAGTAGGTTAGCCAGACGTGAATCTCAAAACAGGTATGAACTATTAGGAGGTTATTGAATTAATTTGCCCATAGTGGCACAGCCGGAGGGGTTTAGCACAGGTGTTTGGCCAGTCACTCCTGCTCTGTGTAATTAGGTTGATGTTCACTAAGTGTCTCTTTATGTTGGAGCCTTGTGCACTGTATACGGTAGGTAGATTGCCAAGTTTCATAGTAGAGATCCATTAGAGTAAATTCCATTCCACCCATTTTCTCTTTATTTCTATCTTTCAAACGCACACGCTCACTCATACACAGGCGTACACAAAATTAAAAACCTGGTAGGACATCTCCTCAAGAAAAGCAGTCCAATTGCAAGTTTTCCCAACATAGCGGTGAAGCAATAACAACGAAATTGGCGGGAAAAGAAGTGCGTGTGAAGGCAGATTTAGCCAGCACTAGCTTTTAACTCTGCTGGCCTAAACTGGTTTCTCTTGGAAGCATGTTATGTTTACCATGCTCTCTGGCATTCATCATCACTTGGCGAATGGGTCCAGAAACCCCACCACCTTCACAACAGAAAATGTGCCAAATGGGCAGCAGGTCAGCATAAGCAGCCGGCGGGCCGGGGCGGGTGTCAGGGACAGATCCGTGCACGACACAGTGGCATGGAATTCGATCTGTCTGATGCCAGCATCCATCTTTGCTTAGGCTGAATCCTGGCTGCCATGTCTGCTGCGGGTTTGACAACTGACGAGAAATGGTTTTCCACACGCGATTCTATGCAAGAGACATGGAAAAAGGATGCTTGGTCGCGTAAACAAAATGTGTTGGATGAGGATTTCATTGTAAACCTGAGTTCCATGTGTAAATAAACTTCAGATCAGAGCCATCTGGATTTGATTTGACAACTGTAAAGCCCCCTAGAGTTGGAGTTCACTTCCTTGTTCTGCTCTCACATTCACACACCTTAGTTAATCAGCCCCAATCCATCTGCACACCTGTCCTTAGTTTGCTCACCTTTAGTCACAGTATTTATACCCCTAACCCTCTTCCATTCACTGCAATGTCTTTTAGTCCAAGTACAGAATGAGCATTATTACCCTTGAGCAAAGCTATACCTCCCTTTCGTGGTTCCCTAGGGTTAGGGTTAGGGTCTGGGTCTTCCCAGGTGTTCCTCTCCATCCTGTGTTTTGTGTCCCCCCCCCCCAGTCAACGTTCTTCCCGGTTTCAACCATGGCCTTTTACCTTGTTTTGGAGTTTGGATTACCCCCGTGTTTGCCCTGACGCCAATCGCCTGACCCCTGCCTGCTCTGGACTCTGGCTGCCGCTAAGCCCCTTGACTACTGTTGCCAGAGACATTAAATAAACATCCCGCTCCCGGTTTCTCTCATCCTGCGTCTCCTGGTTCATTACAATAACTGCAGCACGAGGCCATTGTGGAAGAACAGTTTCCTAATGGGTCATTTTCAATTGCAGCTTACTGCTGGCTGTCTTATGGCACTTTTTACCCATTTTCCTTTCTGCTTTCTTCCATTGTTTTCATGCCTTGTTCCCATGAAAGCGTGACTGGGACGTTTATGGAAAAATTAAGCGCCTTAGCGGTTGGAGTGTGGAGGGGTTTTCAATGGATTCATGAGGTCAGCCTGCTGGCAGGAGCGGTAGGGTGCGGGGCTCTTCAGAGGTGCCGTGTTGGTGGGTACAGTGGGGATTAAGGGTGCAGTTGAGAAGCTTTAAGTAAGGGTAGCATGACGTGTATGGAGCCTTGTGGGGAGAGGGAGAGCAGATGGATGTTTGTGATTCTGGCATAACTAACCCCCCTCTGCCTTGTCACGATCGCCTGGTTGCTTGCTAGGTTTTCCTTCCCCTCTCCGGAAGCCTCTACTAAGCTTACCAGTCTGTTGAATGGAAAGGGTGAGATGGAGGTCAATGAAGTGTGGACCTACAGCTCGACGGGATTGGCGCTATAAGGGTCGCACATAGCCCAATAATGATATACATCTTTCCGTGCTCACAGACGCTCTGCTCAACGTTGCCAAAATCTGGTCTTACAATTACAGCACACGGAATTTCATTCTCCTATCTTACCTCTCAAGCTTCACTGTACAATAACACAAACAGCATGCCACACATTTCCCACAGTTAGGTTGCCGTTTGTTATTTGATTTGTAAGGAAAGAAGTTATATTTCCAACCTAGCAGCGATAATTCTATAGATGTGGACCAATCCCAGTACATTGCAGTGTAATTACCTCCTTCATTGGCTTAAAAGGCTTAGCTGCTCCCAGGAAACCGGTAGAGCAGCAAAGCATGTGTATTTCACTTCATTCTTGCTGGCTGCCAATGAGGTCTGCATATGTGCTAGTTTTACATTTGAGCTGTTTATTCATTTATGCAACACTTTATTTTTAGACTTAGGGTTAGAAACTAGTAGTGAACTATGATTCGGGACATAAATGGCTGACTAACTTTCTAAAACATCAGGGCTGACATTAAGAAAATTATGAAATTAAAAATGACTTTCTGACTGTTACAGGCTACCTGAGGTATCATGTCTGTATTAAATCAATGTGAAAATGGTGGCAGAATTAAGAGATTTAGTCAAATGTGAGTAATGAGATTAGCTGCTGACGAGATGTCCTTGTTAAATCTTTCCCCTAAAGCACACCTGCCATTTGTGTTAATGTGGGATGAATACCGCTCTCTTAACTTCAAAGAGCTTTAGGAAGTGTCACGAATCCTTCTTCTTTATTGAAAAATCTTAAGAAACTATTGATTAAACCCATTTTACTGAATTGTTAATCTTAAAATCTAAAAAAGAAAAGGTGATATTTTATAATTAAGGTTAAAGCAGTGGTTTAAAAATCTTTCGAGCAACAACCTTCAGAAAGGCTTGGTTCATTGATTGGTTCTAGCAATGAACTTCTTTTAATAGAATATCATAAAGCCTACAAAATAATATTAAAACAATCAGAAACACCAACACCAAAAAGAGCATTCCACGGCGGCTTGACGCAGTTATTATGCAAATATGAAATGATCATTGCACAGTTGAATAGGCGTGCAGAATGAAACATTCGTTTCATCAAATTGTTTGAATGAAACATGTTCACTTTTTACAGGGCTACAATGAGTCAATAATTTAATCAGGGAGATATTTTCACATTAGTATTTGGCAAGTAAAAAGCCCAATTTATTCAGCATCTACATTCACTGATTAACAGTTTGGCCACTGACTGTCGGTGTAACTAAAAAGCATGATTTGCAAAATGTACATAACAAAGCACAAGTATTTGAGTGAAGCAAGTATTGTTCAAGTCAATTTTCAGAGGCGTTTTCTGGGTAGGTCCATTGTGAAACAGGCTTCTCCTTGGTTCGCTTATGAATACGGAATTATGTTAATTTAGCAAGAGGGAACAATGGCAGTGATTAATTGTAGTGTCGTGCAGACATTATTTTCTCATTGGTATGCCTTTTTACAAACAGACTTTATTCACAAACCATCGCTAATTCCTGCCCAACTTTATTGGCAGTGACACATGAATTTTCAAGCGTCTCATATTTTGATATAAACAATGTCTCTCCAGCACCACGGGGTCGAACCGCTCGGTCTAAAAACACATCAAATCTCCCCACTGTTACTGTTTGTTTTGCCCTAACTCGGGTTCAAGTCGGAGAAGCCGACCGTTGGGGGAAGCAGCCGGTTCAGTGCAACTTCAATTCATTCGCCTCTCAGCCGCTCCGGCACGCGCTCCCATCTCCCATTCATCACATCCAGCCCTGACGGGGGCTGTTGCCAATAGGATCAACTGTCACCAGTCGCTGCCATTCTCATATGACGCACAGCTGACATGTCTCCCTCCCCCCCCCGCTGAGCTGTCTGTTGTCTGCGGGTTGCGCGGAGAGAGGTGGGGTACCCTTCCTCTCACCGCGGAGGGACCTGCCTTTGTCACTTCACAAGGCCTCCGCTTCGCCTGACAGTGGCAATGTGTCCGCGGTGACAATGAGTGGCGCGCACGGACCGCTCTCCCGCCGGCGGGAGATAGCAGGCGGGTGGAAAATACGGCAAAAAAAGAAGAAGAAGGAAAACCTAGATGTGATGTCAATACAGAGCCAGCAAGGGGATGTGTTCACGACGGGAGAGACAAGAATAGCTCAATCTACATCTCTACCGCTGAAATAAACCTCAGCTTTATACACAGTTTGGATGGCTGTTTGGGGAGGAGAATTTCAAACGCTCGGCCTCCGTTGCTTCTGTGTGCAGGGAAACAAAAAGACAATCTTTGCATGTTCTCCGGCAGGCACTTGCTCCCCCTATAATGGGAGATTGATAAATGCGCTGCCTCCGCGGCAACTAACACTAACCTTTCCCAAAGCACCTTCCAGAAACACCACCTCTCCCTCTCCCATCACAACAGAGGTTGCCAGGTTTCTGAACCTCAGAGGGCGGGTAGCTCAGGCTAATATGATATTAACCTGAGCTACCCGCCATAATTGATATTAGTAATATCAATTTGCATTCCCGAAGCAACTCCTGGGGCCCCTTTCACATTCTCTGATACTTTTAAATGAAACTCAGCGTTAACCAGCGCTTCAGTGAGAAAGCAATACAAAGACGCACGCTTTGTCAGCTGGGTGAATTAGCGTAGAAAAGGAAGTGGTGCTTGCCTTCAGAAAGCTCGGGTAATGCAAAACCGCTCTGTGAACTTAGCAGAACCTGCCGTCTGAAGATTTAAGATATACCTTTTACTCTTCATCAATAAAAGCGCTGCATTGGGCGTCCCAAGGACGAGGGGGATTGGAGCTAACACCATTTAAATTCCACTCAGGGGTGTGCACCTCCAGAATGTATCGCTCGATACCAAGTCCCCGGACACTACTGGCCTTGCACAATGATAGGGCATAAAACATACAAGGGCTGTAATAGGTTTGGAGCAATCTGACTCACGTGTGAGCAAAGGAACGTAGCGTGTGTGTGTCTGTGTATGCGTGCGTGTGCGTGTGTGCACTGTGCTTGTACATGAACCGCATTCAAAGTGGCAGTCTGTAAGCAGTACCTTACTTGTACTAGTTCTGGGCAGGGTATTTCTTTATGTAGTATCTATGGGGAAAATCTGAGCAGAATTAGCAGTAGATCATCATGAACGGTGGGCCGTTTCGGCTGCAAGATAGGTTAGTGGTTAGGGATGGGGGGGGGGGGTGTCGACTCCCAACCTAAAGGTCTCGAGTTTGATTCCCGACAGGCCAGGCCTACCTGCATGAACCCTTGAGCAAGTTATGACAACACTGAATCAGATTCTGCAGCAAATCCGATAAGGTGGCGAGCATTTGGAATCATTACAAAGCAATGGCCACATCGATTTTCTGTCTGCAACCCAAATGTGTGTTTGATGCTTCCGTCGTGGCTCTTGAATATCTGTCTCAATGGCGCCGATAGTGTCATTTTCTTGTCGGATACATAAATGCATCACAAAAACATGGAGACTGATTGGGAAACGGTGGAAAACTCCTCTTAGCATCTTTAAACAAATAGTGTGTAAGATATATTATCATTCAGCGCGATTCCAAAATGCAACATTTTATCGCCTCCCATTTTGGGCAGTTTGTATCAGTGTAAACATAGAAGAAAGATTGCCAGGGGATCAACGTTCTGTTCTGCCTTGAACACCACTGTGGGAGGAGCCTTATTGCCTTGGTGACGCCAAAAGGAAGCGATCACTGCCATGTTAACCTAATCCATTAAACTTCACCAGTGTATTGCTGCCAGTGTATTTGTGTATCTGATATGTGCAGCACTGCACAAACACCGACCCACTGGTCAGGGGGGCAGGGGAGGTTTATGTTGACCTGAGGCTGAGGATGGTCTGTCCTCTGTCACCTTCCAGGGCCCGGGTCATGTTCTCTCACACAACCCAAATCCGGGGGAACGCGGTCTGCCCCCCGGTGGACAAATAATACGCGCCACTCCTTTATTTGCAAAGACAGCACAGATCAGACCGCAGCGCGGATACATTCTAGCTCGTGTGTCGAGGTGCGGCAAGGTGCATTGTCTGTGGGCTGTGTTCTTACAAGCAAGCGCAACTCATTCAGCTAAGCGACTTTTAATACCGGGCGACCTTAACTGGGCTGTTGTGGTGAGGAAGAAAGATCCGTGGGGCCGAGGGTGATCTCTAACGCAGCTGTTAGTGAGCAGAAAACACAAGTAAGGCCATGCACACACACACACACGCACACGCACGCACGCACACGCACACACACGCGCACGCACACAGTGCACCTGCTAGTAACATTTTGCGATGTGGTTTACCCATAATCTGTGTGCTCTCTTGAAATATGTATCATTTATTCATCTGTAGGGGAGGGAGCGCATAACTCTGTACTGCATTATGCTTACGCTGTCTGAAGCGCTCCTTATTTCACATCTCCTACCAGTTCTGTTTGCAGACTAAAGCCATGATACTGCAGAGAGTTTGCAAATGCTAAACTGTCTGTAGTGGGGGTGGGGGTTGGGGGTGGGGGGGTTTGAGCGACAACGCTCTCTCCAAGCCGTTGTCTGTTAATGATTGCAAAGACCCCAGGAGCCACAGCCGTGCCGTCATGTCAGGACGTCTGAGTTTTACCCGGCTTGACAAGTGCCGCGCTCCCGCGGGGCGGCGAGGGGGAGAGGGAGAGACAGGAGAATGATAGCAGAAGCAAAAGGAAGACGAGCAGAGGAGGGAGCCTCATTGGAGGTCAGTGCGTTCGTGGGGGGGGGGGGGGGGCATCACAATAGCGTAGATTATATTTTACGTTACACATTACATTAGCAGGATTGAAATTCGCCTGCTGAAAAACAGCCAGTTTCAAAGACGCGCCCATTCCTTAGTTCCATTTCCCAAGTCTCCCTGCCCGTGTGTGTGACTTGATCAGACTGACAGAGCTCCTGTGCCCCCAGAGATGCCAGGCATGGCGGGGCCCTTCTCCGGCCCACCTCTCCAACTCGGCATTCTCCTTGACAAACTCGATGTGGCGCCTTCGTGGTGCAGCATTTTTTAGTGCTGCTCCTCCCAAGAGTGCCTCTGCTCCTACTCACACAACCTGAAACCCCTGTCACGAATACGCACTCCAGTTGTTGTTTGCAGGGGGGCTACCACCGTCACTGCTCGGCCATTGGGAAGTAACTTTCCCTCGGAAGTGGACCACGACCTCGGATTCTGCCCCATGCCTTTCAACACTTTCTCAACGTCATGCCACCAGCTATGAACAACGGAAAATTTCTCTCTCCTTATCTGGTCTTGATCTTTTAAGCGTCTCCACTGGTGTTTCATTTCAATGCAATATTTAAAAAATATTATTATAATAATATATATTTATAAAATTGTATTTATATATTTAAAATATTTTTTTTAATTATTTAATATATATATTTTTTATATTTTTTAATTTATATTTATAATTATTATTATTTATAATTAATAAGTGGTCTCTTAATTTTTCCCATGGGTGTGTACACACACACACACACACACATATGTATATACGGTATATATGTATATAATGTATATATTGTTTGTCACTGATCAAAGCGTTCATAGCCCACAATCTCTTGTAATAGTAACAGAAATATAATATGGCTGCTGTTTTATCTAGTCTTCTCCACTGGCTGATGTCCTGCTGACTTCCAACAGCTTTCTCTTTGCAACCATTTTCACCCATCTTGCTAGCTCGCCGCCTCGCAGAGGACCGGGCCTTGAAGCTGAAGCTCTTCCAGGGAAGCTCATCCAGTCAAGCCAGAGGCACGGAGAACTGTCACCTCTCCCCATCAATTGAATCCCCATCCAGAGACAGAGGCCCGGGCGCGAGACCGAGGGGCGAGGCCGAGGGGCGAGGCCCCAGGTTGCTGCTCCGTGAACTTTAAATGAATTTCAATGAGCCCTCAACGCGGGAATCCTGTAACCCGGCGCCGACACACACGACGCCAGCTGGTAGGAGGGTAAGTAATGCAGCATGCTAAAGGGTTATAGCAGAAGCAAGCGGAGATATATATCAGTCATCCCTTTTAATAAAGGGAGGTTGAAACAACACGACTCCAGACGGGCTTTTCTTATTAATATTAGACTTGCTTAGAATTACTGCTATTTCTTTTTCTTTTTACGTGTGGAAATAATACAAGATGTTAGAATATAAGAGTGTAGCAATAAAACTGTCAAGTCAACGCCAACGCCTCATTGGCATTTGAAGATGCCTCGCAGAAGGGAGGAGGCCATGATTATTAGACTAGTGTCAAGGAAGATGACCGAACTGATTCCCACCGCCATCAATTAGGACCAAGCTACCGCCGGGGAAAAAACTGCACAGGAGAGATATGAGGGACAGAATTGATTGATCTGCATAATTTCCCCGGCTAATAAGCTTGCCTAGGAGATAGTGGCTATTGAGAGCTCTGATTCGGGGTCTTCAAAGTCGGCTGTAACATTTTTAAACATTTTAATGTGAGCCAATTCCCTTACGTACAGTTGGGCATGTGTGTTACAACATAAATGAAAATGTGAAATTTAGTCTGTAAGTCTGGGGGCTTTAAGAAATGTAGGCACTAAGTGAAAAGTGAAGGGCGTAGACCAGCCAAGAGCTTGGCTCAGAGACCACAGCTCAGGATTTTAGGCTGAATCAGCTCATACGGGCTTAAAGAGATCCATATTGTAAACGCTAAAAAGGATAAAACTCTCTTGTTTGCATTAATGAACTGATTTGCAACTTTAAAAGTATTAAATGAAAGTATGAGGAAATGAAAGCTCAGTTAACGCCCTCTCTACTATTATATTTATTATAGTTAGGTTGTTTGGCTATTTAATCCAAAGCAACTTAGAGTGAGCACAGTTAAACATAATAAGAAGCAGGTAAGGGTTACGCATCTTGCTCATGTACGCGTAGAGGCAGGCGGGCATGTTGGGGATTGATCCCATGACCCTTGGGCCAGGAGTCGACCACCCTAACCACTAACCACTAACCTATCCTGCTTTGTATTGATATTCACTCCTATTCCTAAAATGTGAGGTTCTCTGCAATATCCAAGTTGATGTGACAATCGCTTCAGAACAAAATTGCAATCATTAGCAAGATTTCTGGGCAATTTCTCTTGGTCTATAGACAAACCCGTGAGACGGCAGATGTAAATGTGTTACATCATGGTTACTTTATTAACTGCATTTACATCAGAATGTGATTTGAAATCCCTGTTGTAAAACACTAATTTGTAATAGTAATTTGTAAAAAAAAAAATTGGTTAGTAGTAGTAAAAAACAAACTTCAATCTGGAACTTTTCATCGACGGTTTAAAGTAACACACTAATGATTCAGCCTACTCCACATTAATGAAGGTGTGACATTTCAGGCTGTGCCAACAGAGAGGATAGGATAATTACTGTCTAGTAGTTGTCACCAAAAGTATCTCAAATGTAAAGTTGTAGTATAAAAGTATATCCTTTAAAGTATATCTTCTTCTTCCATATTAGCTCACAGTTTAGCTTTAGGCTTTGGCACATTGTCAGCAAAGGTCTTTTACACAAAACTAAATGCTTGTATGAGTGTTTCTCAACTAGTGGGTCCAGACCCAAATGTGGGTCACAAGCTGGTGTGGGGTGGGTCTAGTCTGACCTTTATTTTTATAGGTTTACCGCCAACTGCCAATGGTGCGCTTTTATTTTGAAAGGTGCGTAGGTGTTTTGAACAGTGCATATAGACATTGTGGATTACTGCACCAATTTGTTTTGTGAAATAAATTCAAACCCAAATAATTGTTGGGTCGTGACTTAACAACCTAATGACCAGGTCAGACCAGCTGAGAACCACTGGCTTATATAATGGAGGGCAAAAAATATTTTAGTCAGCGTTACATTTTCATTTACTGAAACCCCCTGAACCGGGTTCCTCCTCTCTGTTCTGCCCATGACAATGATAGGATCTTCCCACGTGGCTCCTGGGGATAGGATGGGGATGGAGTTGTAAGTGCACTCTTGAAACAGAGATAAAGGAAAGCACAGCCACGGGCTCCGCTGGAAGGCTCCGCTATCTTCCCGTAATCTGTGAGAAATGTATCTGTCCGCTGCCCGCTCTCATTTGCCCTCAACACTCTGCCGTTCCCCACCTCCTGCGCGCTGACAAAACGCTGCAAATCTGAAGTGGGAAATAGGGAGGCTGAGAGAGAGAGAGGGAGAGAGAGAGAGAGAGAGAGGGAGAGAGAGAGAGAGAAATCGTTCTCCATCCCATCTTTTGAGCGCTGATACTGATGTTTATTTCCCGTCTAGTTGTCAGGAGCCATCGTCCAGGGCCGACAGCCACGGAGGTGGCATCTTTTTCAGCCCTCGCACCCCCCCACCCCCAACACAAACACACTCCAAACCCTTCCCGCCCGCAGAGAGAGAGAGAGAGCCCGTGTGCTCCTTCACCTTTCTCTAGTAGCGATCTGATCTGACATTAGGGCCTTTTACGAGGTATACCGCCCTCTCATCCCTTATTATGAGACTCTTGGTGGTGCCATGATCGCTTTAGATAAGCCCATGATAAAGGACTCTCCCAGGGTGCGAGGAGCCGACCCCGGGGGGCCCCTCGTCCGCTGCTTATCAGCTCACTTACGGCGGCAGGTCGTTTAGAGCTCCACGCTGGCTCGGCTCCGGCCTCGTATTCTCGTACACAAAGCCTAGAAATTGTATTCTGTCTCATCGGAGGTGCCTTTTGTGGTTTCTCAATGCCGGTATTTGCAGCTCCTTGGTTAAACGTTTTGACACGGCCCCAAAAAAACCCTATTAAAGATAATAAGATAAGATAACACTTTAATTACCCCCCGAAGGGAGGTTTAGGTGTTACAGTAGCCAGTTGACAGGGATAGGGCCCATTACAAACAACAGGCAACAGGATGTACGCGTAAATTAGCAGCAGAAATGTATGGATACAGCACACATCCATAAACAACCATGAGGGTGCAAAACTATGTATAAATAAGTGGGTACACAAGTATAACACCATATCTTAAAATATAACATAAAAAATCTGCCAATTTCACACACATACTCGAAATAAACCATCTTGTAACCCCCTACGTAGAGAGTCTGGGTCTATTGGACAGAGGTGGACATTGGGGCATGTTTACAACCTGGGCATGGAGCCAAGCAGCGGGGGAATAAAAGTTTTTTTTTCTTTTTTTTGCAATATGCCATCTGTGAATTAGTGTGAATTAGTACTGACTTTGGCTGCTTTAACACCGAGTACGCACCTGCCAGGGCTTTACGACTAAAACATCATAATTGATGTTAATATTAACTCATTTTGACCTTTAAAACTCCTTGAAAAGGGTTTTAAATCATCAGTGAATCAGAGTCTGCTTACTTAGGAAATTATGTGTTAGTACAGTATGTGTTTTCCAAGAGGCATAACTTATATACTGCATACAGACCTCGGGGACCAAGGTGCATTGTGGGTAACACCAGAGACATTTAGTTGTATGCTGTTGTTTTCACACAGGCTTATGTTGTATTAATTACAATAATAATAATAACAATAACAATTAGAAGTTATTATTGTACTATAAAAAGTTGTCCTAGGCAGCTTTAACACTAGGAGCACCTTTATTTATTAATTAATTAATTAATTAATATAAATTGCAAAAAAGAGCAAACTCGACAGAAGACCATCTGAACAAGGTACTGTAGGCAAGACTAGTTCCGCCACCTCTTTCATAGTATTTGTTTTAATGTTTAGTCTTCTGTCTTGGAGAATTCATTTATTATAATGGATCCTGTCACACAAATTGCAGTTACAGCAGTTGGTCTATAGCCCGTCGGCATTGTAAATGGGTGTGTTGACATTGCAAACCATGTCTACCTTAGCTCAGTTCATTAGACCGTGGAGCCATCAATGCCATGGTCGCGCGTTTGATCCCCGTAGGCAACTGGCATTTAAATATTTAATTTCTTCACATTTGTTGAGAATATGGCTAGCTTGTCTACAATGTATGAATGAATAACTTGAAGTGTGAATGATAACTTTTAAGGAATGAATGAACCTTTGAGTAATGTTGTGCAAATGCATAAGTGAAGTAACCTTGTTACATGATGCTGTCCTTAGGAGAATGTTTTCTGCTTGCAAAAACTATGTACTTATTGTAAGTCGCTTTGGATAAAAGCGTCTGCCAAATGCTGTAAATGTAAATGTAAATGTGTCTACAATGAGACTTGCATTGTATTCCCTAACTTGTATCAAGTACCTTTTCCATTATGTCTAAAGGGGAATACTGTATATCATCAGGATCTATAATCCTTATTTACCAAGCCACCTAGGTTTGGCTTTGAAGAAACAGATCATGTCTGAAGGCGTTCACAGTGCGAGTTGTATCCGCAGTGAACTTCACGAGACGTTGTCATCGGGGACTATCAGAGAAGGGGCTTTGCTCTGCCGTTGGAGTGGACTGGGTTCAAAGCAGGCATGCGGAGAACATTTATTAGAAACTCCCGTGGCGATGCCCCCCCCCACCCCCACCCACCCAACCACCCGCCATCAAAAAGAGGGCATCAAAAATGCCAGCCCCAACCCCTTGGCGTTTACCGCGTGGAAAAATAATGAGGCGACATTAAACAGAGGCGTGTTGGGGCCGGGGTCCCCGGGCCTCCGGGGCCCCAACATCATCACAGCCCAGCTCTATTGACAAGAGCCACAGGGCGAGAACACAGCGGTCACTCGGCGCAGACGATAAACTAGCATCCGTTGTCCTGTTGTCCACTCAGCAAACCCACGAGAGCTGGGTGGGCGGGCGGGGCGGGGGTGAGTGTCGTGGAAACAACAAAAGCCCCAGCAGAAGCTTCCGCTAGGAGGCTTGAGCTACGGCGGGCAGCGCACGGTAACACATCATTATCTGAAGGTGAGGTGCTTCATTCCTGCCCCCCACCAGCACCCCCACCAGCACCCCCACCAGCGCCCCCACCAGCGCCCCCTCTCCCTGCCAGAGTTCTTGTGTACAAGTTAAAAGGCTGATTTACATTTATATTGCAAAAGCACGGCGTATGCTTGTAATTGGTGTTGTGGAGCGCCTTCCACGCGCCGACGCACACACGGCGCACACACACACACACACACACACACACACACACACACACACACACACACGGCAAGGAAACAAACAGAAACGCCTTGGCGGCGTTGTCCGTCAAGGCAAGGTGGTGTAAAGTGCGTGCACGCGCGTGTACTCGCGAGCGTGAGTCAACCTGGAAATAAGGAGATATGCAGGGAAAGAGTCACATCTAGGCCGCATCTCCCAGGTAGTCAAGTGTAGCCAGGCCGCACACTGTAGTGCAGCACTCAGATACCCCCCCCCCCACCCTTATCAAATCAGCTGCTCAATTCTTCAAAGTGCCTGGCCGTCCCGCGGCACGAAATACAACAGCGCCATGCACAACTTAACAGCTCTGTCAATGGCCTCGGCGGTTTGTTTGCTCCAGCGTTCTCCGGGCGGCGCCGGGGAGCGGCCGCTGGAAACGGTCGGAGCGCAGCGCGCCCATAGATCTCGGCGACAGAGAGCAAGATTCATGGCCGCAATAGCGCGGGGGGGGGAAATCATGTTGATGCTTCCACAATTTACCCCCCCTCCGCCGAGGCAGGAAGATGAAAGGACCGCCGCAGACATAATCTGAAATAAAGAAATACGCCCGTGTTCGGCAATCAACCCACAAGTGGACCCGCCAGAAGGCACGCGCACGCACACACGTTCACGAGCACGCACGCGCGTTCACGTGCACGCGGATCTCTCCCACCGCTGCCTGCGCCCGAGGTCTGATGCATACAGTAGGCGCGTTAGAGCACCACTGCTACAGACTGTCCACCGGCTGGCAGACCCAGTGCCCAGTGCAGCCTTACAGCTCCCCCTCCTCAGCCTGTCCAAGAGGGGTGCCGCGGTGGCATAGGTTGTGTGCACCGTGAAGCGCATTCACCATTAGGGGCCACTCATTATACACAGACCAGACAAAACAGGCCAAATTGGGGCCATAGCCGTCGCTTCCAGTCAATCCTACTGCCTTTTCCCATGCCGCAACACTTTACGTCTGAGGGAAATCCATAGGCCCGATCAATGTCTATTGATTTCCAGTTGATTGGGGTGATTAGAGGCAATCTCTTGTCTGGTCCTTATAGACTCCTGTGCTGGTATTAGGGGAGAGGTTAAATGCTATAACAAGCCTCTGTGGAAGGTGTGTGCGTCTATAATTTGCTGTGCATTAGGTTGTTTAGAGGGCATTAATCCCAGAGTAATCTGGGGGAAATGCGCGTTGCTCAATGGATCCGTGAGAGCCCTTTTGGATGTAGTCTCGGCTCGCACGCCACCGCTATCAAACGATCAATTCACTGCACTTATTTATAGTGCAGTTAACGCGCCTGAGAACTCCAATATATGTTGGAAAAAAGGCAGTGCTTTTCCATTTATGTCCTGAAATGAAACTCCTGCCCTGTGCCACACACCTGCAGTAGGAAGTACTGACCACAGTCGCAATATCCCTTCGGGCTGACATTTATGAGAGGAACACTTCGAAAGAGTGACGTAGCAGCAGGAAGCACTTTGGACGTTGACACTGATATATCTGCTATCATGTTATTTGGTCCATTTTAAGGCAGCAAACAAGCAACTTTCATGAATGCCGCCGCCCCAACCTCCAGGCAGTGATTTCCGATAATGTCTTCACTCGGTAAAGGCTCCATGGTGGCCAAAGATATATGTGGAGACTAAACTTTGACCGGCGAAAGCGCGCCAAGGTTACCGCCGACTTATTGGGGGGGGGGAGATGAGGTTGTCCTTAAAGACAGATGAGGCATAAACAAGCAGGCTCACGCTCCACCGGGGAAGTCAATATGGCTTCCTTGTGTTTAAAGGATGAGGTGAGGGTTTGTGTCATGCCCTGGGTGAATACCGATGCCTTTCTTCACCGCAGACGAAGGGTCGGCGGTCCTAGTGGGGTGTCATGGCAACAGTGTCGCTTGGAGGTCCGGTGCTGCGGCTCCCGGGACAACCCTTGTAGCCAGACAGGAACTATAACTACAGGTAAATCCAAGAACTTGAGCGTGCACTGTGTGAATTGTTCTTTTTGTATTTCTTGCATTTAAATGGGATAACATATATTTATCAGTCAAAACAGTTACATAGAAATGCCTATAGGTGACGCTGCAGCCAAAGGTGACCTCAAGTCAAGTAAATAATGACGCGAGTAAGAGAGAAGAAGTTGAGAGTACGATGCTGTGACAACGTGGAATGAAAGTACGAGTCCCCTGTTCACTTTAATGCATATTGGTGTTCAAGTACACACACACACAACTTAAAAGCAGCTCGACAGAGAAGTGTATTCATTGTCTTCCTTTGTACTAGTTGAGCAGGCGGAACAACATTGAGGTAGGCGGAGTCAGTCGATCACGCGGAGTCTGTACGAACCCAGGCACTTTGTCAGAATAAGCTGTTTTCTATTAGAGAGCATTTCTTGGTGCTCAAAGAGCGTGACTAGAGCATGGGCAGCCATGCTAACACAGGTATTTTAACGAGTCGACCATCTTGGTGTGAGAACAAAGACCATATGCATAACTTCAACCTAAACTTTTAATAAGGCTTCACAAATAAGATAAATAAATAGAACTTCAAACAGAATACAGGGGCTTGTTTCACAGCTCACTGCAGTTCCATTAGTGCTTCATTTCAAATGACCAAATGGGGGGGGGGGGGGGGGGTGTCGGTTTCCTTTCCGTCCATCAGCTCCACCAACAAGGAAATGCAGATTCCCACTTGATCCTTTCCATCCCGCAGAGGCAGTGACAGGGAGGCTCATCTGCATGCATGAGGAGGTTGCTCACCTGCAGTCTCCCTAAACGGGCCACGGTGACCACTTTCGCTGAGCATGGCAATGTGGCAGCGGCCGTGCAGGGGGGGATTGGGCTGTCCAAGCCTCTTGACAGCTGCAGTACCCATGGTGCTTTGGTTGCCAGGGAATATTGACCCAGCACATCCCCTGGGCCAGGCGTGCGCCCTGTGGCTTTGCCCCCCCCCCCCCCCCCCCCCCCCCCCCCCCCCCCCCCCACCCCCACCCCCCCGGCCCCCCACACTCACACCCCCCCGGCCCATGACACTCTCTGCCTCCCAGACTCTCTGCCTGTCTGCCTGCCTGCCTGCCTGCCTGTCTGCCTGCCT
>JAOEHI010008953.1:0-34125 GCA_025447815.1 Percopsis transmontana | reverse complement strand
GTCAATTCTAGGCAACTAGCCATACTGCGACATCTAGTAGTTGTAGTTCACACACCGTTTAAAACGAGAATCTTTTTAAAAAAAAAAAAAAAATTATTTTAAAATCGATTTTTGAGCTGGGGATATCGATGTAGTATTTTACTCGAAAATAAATTTTTGATACATTGCTGTATAGATTTTTTACCACAGCCCTATTCACCATCGGTTCAGACTATAGACAGCAACTCCCTAATTCCACAGTATTTAGCAATGCTGACTGTGATGTGTGGCAAGCAAAGCTTTTAACATTCCTTTGGAGGAAAATGCCCCACCATGTACCATGCGTTAGCCCGCTAGGCAGCCTGCAGGACTGCCTGGCAAAGAAACTACCTTGGGTGGGAGACAGATGAGAGTGCCACTTCGGATGCCAAGAACACAACAAACCTGCTGAATACCAAGGAATACATGCCTGCCACCCTGGCCTGACAACATTCCCTTGCCCCTTTAAGGAAGTTACATTTCTTCCCAATGAAAGTCCATTGAGTTACATCGACAACTTCTACACAAGTAGACCATCAGCAAAGTTTCCCCCCCTGCACATGCCCCACACATACACAGACAATTTGAAAATGGAGGTTGTTATCCACTGTGTTTGGGTCGACAGCAAGATTTCTGCCTGTTAGGAAGCCAAAGTAGAGTTGGTTATGTCATATAAAGAACTAGGCTACCAGCTACTGCACTGCCATAGCATTCAGATGAAAGTATGCTTGATTACAAGCCCCCCAACCCCACAGTAAGCAGGTAAACTGATAATTCCCTGTTCAAGTCCTTGGAAACCCCCACAGGTGTGTTTTTTTTTTCCTCTTGGGTTAAAGTTGAAGGGAGCTGTGATAAAAAAATAAAATAAAATAAATACAATTGTTTATACTTGAAAAGAATCAGTCATAAGTGTCAGCTAACTAGGTGCAACTAAACTGACATAGGAGAGTCAGGGAGATGTCATTCATGTGGGGTCTGGACACCTGTTACCAGACATCCCATAGAATAGCTCAAACAAGCCAAATAACTCACGTGTGTGCATGGACAGTTTAACAGACGTTTCCTTTTTGTCAGGCTAGACAAGAACAGTTACGTTAGCAGGCCCATACCATTGTTTTATACATAAACCTTTCCAGTTTCACATAGGTTTGACAGATTTAAAAATGCTGACACCATAACGATATTAAAAAGAGTGAACATTTGAAACACCTCTTTTCTTTTTTAAGCCCAAAAAAATAAAAATAAAAGACATGTCGTAAATTCTAGGGGCAAGGCCTCTAAACCAAGAATATTTAGGGGCATTATAATTAAATGACCATCGTTTTCAGAAGCCAGATTTATCAACGCCCAATCATTCTTGCGCTGGGATTGGTGAGGGCTAAGCCCTTAGCAGAGGTGCAAGTCAATGGCACAGCTCATACTGAGTCAATACTACAGGCTCTACTCTGTGATACACAGTTCCCTATTAGACTGAATTGCAGAACAGCCAGGCTTGATTGCTTTCAAGTGAACCAAGCCAATTGAACCAATCAGTTGAGTCCATTGACTGAGCTCTCTCTTTTCTCCATTATGTCAGTTTAGATTTTTCAGACAGTATAGAAAGACTGACAATGTTATTAATTATCAGTAGTGGATTAGACAGCTTGTAAGTTAAAGTTTGTCATTAAGTGTGTCCAGTCCAGGACAGTGGATTAAAGGTTAACTCTTTAAGCCCCTAATCGAGTCGAGGAGTACTGCAACTCTCTTGAAATAAAGATGGGGAAAGAAATACTGTCAAATAAACAGCAAAACAATCAAGGAAAACCTTTTTTACAGATAAGGGGAGAGCAAATCTTAGCAGATGACAGTACGTGTTGCTTACTTTCTAAAGCAATAGTTTACTGCAATATTGAAGACGAGAACTGACGCTCACTGGATATTTTCTCTTTTTTGGACCAATCTCTGTAAACCCTAGAGACAGTTGTGAGGAAAAATCCCAGCAGATCAGCACTTTCTGAAGTACTCAAAACCAGCCCGTCTTGCACCAACAACCACGTTCAAAGTCACTTAATTCACTGAGTCCCATGCTTGGTTTGAACTTCAGCAGATCGCCTTGACCATATCTACATGCCTAAATGCATTGAGTTGCTGTCACATGATTGGTTGATTAGATATTTGCGAGCAGTTGAAAAGGTGTACCTAATGAAGTGCTCGGTGGGAAAGTATGTCCACTATGACTGGTACTGTGTACACACAGAAAAGACTAACTTTCTTAACTCAATTTCAGTATTGCCGTATTTAACCTTACTTTTTCCACCCCAAGCTGCAAGTGGACTTTCATTCCTGTCAGCTTTCAAATGCTTTCAAGTTAAGAAAACAGGAAAAAAACAAAAACAATAACCATTTCCAGTTATTGTGTGCCAGTTTGGCTTCTTGTCCACCTCCTAGGACCCCCCCCCCCCCCAATGTATTAACAACAAGAGTGAATTTGTGTTTTGGCTGACAGGGAGACAAGGTGACTAGCGATGTGGGGATGTTGTACATCACAGGAGTGAGCCAACACAGACAGAGCTGGAAGCATAGTGAGTCAGCAGCACTACTGCTGTCTCGCTGCATGCAATCCACATGCACAGCTAAGCCTCCTGGCCGCCAGCACGGAACTTTACTAGCCCTAGTATAGTACAGAGTTCCTATAGTTAAAGAGACCCAATATCACCACGCAAATAACAATGCAGGAATCAATATACGGCAGCTTGCTCATTTGCCTCTCCAGGGCAGAAATCTCAAAGAGCACCCGATGTCCCGGGTGTACTTTAATGTGCGTGTGTGGGGTAGGGTGGATTGGGGGAGGTCTGCTTATTCCAAAAGTCTGGTTATTCTACAGCTGAAGTTAAGAAAAAAAAGGAATGTTTGGGAGCAAGCTGCCTGTGTGATCCCAGGCATCTGTGGTAGCGAGTACAGTGGAGAATAGTCCCCACTGCTAATCCATGGCAGGCTAATTACAGCTTTGATCCTCTAGGCGTGTGCCTCCCCGTGGGTGGGAGAGAGGTGGTTGCAGGAGGGCAGAGCAGACAGGGCCACTGCACGGCATGTTCAGGCCTGCTATAATGGGCACACAACTGCCGTTACTCAACAAATATTGTTTTGTTGCGTGCGTGTGTTGACACACAGGTCATAATAGTGTTCTACCAGCTGTTCTACCAGTGAATCCATTTAGCTTCTATGAATGTAGTTATACATAGCATTCGGGCCCAAAGTAGCGGGTCACTGAATGTTAACATCCGAGGGAAATTCTGTGAAGTCTCCTTGGGTGGCTAGTAACCCTGCTACACGCTACAGTCCACCTAATGCATTTACAGTCAGCTCAGAGGTTCTCTCTGTCGGTCTCCACAATATGAACTTGACCTTGGGCTAGACATCCTGCTGTTCTGTAGGCCCTGACGCAACACTACCCCTCTAGACAGAGACAAAGTGGGTTCACTGTCTAAAATAGAGCCCAGCTCTGAGTATTGCCGTCCCAGAATACATGGTGAGAAGAGAGAGAGAGAGAGAGATGATTAAAAATGAACAGATAGCAAGAAGTTAGGAGAATAGTTCTACATTATGTCACCGTTTGACAGATTACTTTATTCATCACAACATTGCTTCATATTGGGTCTGCCCTACAAGAACACTACTTTTGCCTTGTGAACAATAAAATCTATGAAATCTTCCTGTAAAACAAGATTTGCTGTCACTTTTGCTTTCAAGCTACAGTGACACTCAATGATCAATCATACATATCATTGCCATATAGCCAACAAGCTAACAAAACACAGGTCACGAATTTGCCTCTGAACCTGCTAGCCAGCTAAAGACTGGTCCATTCATTCCATTCAAAATACTACTTAAACTTACTTGCTTTCTGTGGCCGCAGCCTACTTTGCAGTATCCTCCTTTACAGTAATATAAAAATTGGGAGACCACTATTTTCATTACTTTGTTACTCACGCAAGGGGCTGAACTGAAGGTGGTCTACAACACTTGTGATGCCGCGAAATCCTGACACGTACTTAGCTACCCTAACGTTAGCCAGCCAGCTGGCTTGGTTAGCATGTGTGACGCTAGCGTAGCTACAGCTAGCCCCGCTCGTGACCCCAAACCGGTCACGAATGGGACTAAAGTACAACGCGCTTGTTGCAGTCAATTTGGGCATCATCCGATTCTCACCTGCCGGTTTGTTGTTGTCTACTAAACGATTCCTCAAAGCCCGTGTGATCAACGGCGTCGTGCCGAAATTGATCCTTACAGCACTATTATCTTGTTATTTTTTTAAAGCAGGGCTTCTTTAAAAAAAAAACGTAGGCTAACTGCAAAATGCAAACAGAGCCTCATATGTTCTAATGGAATAGCGTTATTGATATATATATATATATATATATATAAAAAAAAACATTTCTGCACAACACCTGGACGAGTCTCCACATCCACACATCTGATGATGTTCTGAGTCACGAGCCCTCGACTAACGTTACCAGCAATATAATAAATGTTTAGAAAAAATACTCACCCCAAATAGAAGCTCGATTGGGCCAGTCACATGCGGATAATCACGATTGTGCTCTGACATTCAGCTAAATCGACCGAGCCGGTCGAAAATCGTTTGAATGATTCCACAGCGAGAAGCTGTGCGAGAAGCCCCCTTGGTTATTTCCATAGAACTATAAAAAAAACTCTGCAATGGTGTTGATCCCAAGTACGTATTGGTTAGGCTGAGCGGAAGCCGCTAATGCTATGCCATCACTTGTAACAACACCGTATTGTTTTGTATTACGTTATTAACGTAAATAGATGCTGTAAATTTCGGAGGTGTGTTCCGCTGTTAAGCATACACATTTGAAAGAATACTCAAATGGAAATATTGCGTATTTAATCTATTCTATTTTCCCTGTGACCTGACGTCACCTCTTCCTCATTTCGGTTTCGAAGTCAGTCAGTCAGTTTAGTCAGAACAAAGGTATTTGAACGTATCTTATGTGCGTTATGTCTCACTTGTTTATAGTCGTTCTTCGATTAATCTGAAACTTTAAGGTAGGTTATTGTAACTATAATAACTTGTAGGTAGACTACTAACTGTTATACAGGCTACAAACAATTTAACTATTTTGTATGGTCGTAGACCTACAATGTTCTTGTGTAATCGTTTGAGATAAAAAATAATTATGTAATACGGAAATAGCTACGTAACGTTAGCTACTACTACTACTACAATAGTCTATTATACAATATGTGAATTGAAGACAAACTTTTTATTAATTTAGTTTGTATGGAATTAAACGTTACACTAACTCTGTTTTACACTATAGGCAAGCTATCAAAAGACGAACGATGAAACAAGCGCATGTAACTATGGCTTTGGCTAACTCCCAGCTCAACACGATTAATGAAATCGCTGGACTGCTCAACTCTGGTGAATGTAAAACAGCTTTTTACCTATGTGGAAGCTTGGATACAAACGGTGTGCCTGATATGAAAGAGCTGTTAAAAGCTCAGCTGCGTGACGACACGGATAACAGCATTCTCATCGAACTATTATTTGTGTTGCGACGCTTTGATATTCTGAGGAAAATATTTGGAACTAACAGAGATGAGGTGGAGAGAACACACAGACATGTTTTTCCAAGACACAGGTAAGAAAAAATTTGTACTTTGTGTTAATTGTATCCTATTGATATAATTATTGATTAAATATGCGAATTCCAACAACCGTTATTGTTCTTTTGTTGTTTCAGGGTACTAATGGCCAATTTAAATGAGAATTTAACCAAGGAAGATTTGAAAAATATGAAGTTCTTATTCAGCAATACACTTCCTCGGGCGAAGATGGAGGATTCTAAGGTGAAATAATGAATCAATAAACTTATAGCTTTACTTTTGTGTCACTAAATTGTTTATGCTTAACTGTTAAAAAATTTGGCTCCTTGTGCAAGTGGACTTTAGAAAATCTTCTCACTTTCATTTCTGCATACACTGCTCATTGACAGGAAACTCTTGAAAGAGATTTTTAACCCCAAAAGCTTTTCCTGTTTTACAATACTGCAACTGCAGGCATTTCAAATAAATAAATACAAAATCCCCCTCTCTTCTATGACAGCAATTTCTTGATGTTGTTGTTGAATTGGAGAAGCTGGACAAGATATCGTCTGAAAGATTAGATGTTATAGAGCAATGTCTGAGAAACATTGGCAGGGTTGACCTCGCCAATAAAGTCAGATTGTTCCAAAGGTCAAGTAAGTAGAAATCTTTACATTCATTTCAATCTCTGAATCCCTATTGCATCTCTGTCATGCCTTTACACAGAATGCATGTGTTGTGGGCCATGATCCACTTGGTTCTGGGCAGAATTATGGTTCTGTACGTGGCACCAGCTGTGCTGGGTGGAGCTCTAAGCAGCCCAAGAAATCCAGAGAAATTGACCCAATTGAATGGTATGCGTCTCAGAGTAGCCTCTCTCCACCCTCAGAGTAGCCTCTCTTCACAACTTGGTTACAAAAATGTAGATTCAATCCACATGCACAGCTAAGACTCCTGGCCGCTTGCACGTAACATTACTAGCCCTAGTACAGAGTTCCTCCTAGATAAAGAGACCCAATCACCACGCAAATGACAATGCGTGGTGATATTCATTCTCTGTAGTATCAAGATCACCTCTGACTTGTTATACAAATGGCTCCTTTTCTTATGTGGATTTTTACAGGTGATCACTAAATAATTAAATTGTCTCACACATTTATAAGATATTACACAATATTTAGCAGGGTAAATAGGGAAGTCAAGCTGATTTTGTACAGCCTACATAATATGCAGAATGGAAGACGCAATCGCAACTAGCAACTACACATTTGCATTCAATGCAACTACAAGGTTGAAAAAGCCAATTAGAGTGTGAAGACCAAACATCAATTAATAATGTGTGTTTGTTCCACAGCTGGAGAAGCTCAACAACAGTCAGTTGTGCCTCCTCAAACAATCCATCAGCAAATGTTAAGAGCTCCAGTGAGTATAGAACTATCCACATTTTTCGAAAATTTCCTGCAATATGTATTCATAATAATAACATTTTCATGCATTTTTCTGCTTCAGACTTTATACCCTATCCCAAGATTTTGCCCCCCTCTACCACAACAGTTCCAACATATTGGTAAGGTTACCAGAGGGATTTAAACAGACAGACAGGTTTTTCAGATAAGCTGGCTGAATAGACCTCTTGGGCCGCCTGTTAGGCGTGTCCTCACCAGGCATGTGTGTAGCTATACAGTAGCTGACATCACAAACTGCAACAGCAATTGCATCTTAGGACCACCTGCCTGTCGACCTGAGATCCTAATCAGTCAGGTATCTCAAACACCTGTCTGGACTTTACAGTCAACAATCAAATGTGAACAGCAAGACATCTTTCCTGTCAAAAGAACAATCCATTAGCTTGACGGTTTAATCTCAAGCAAACCAGGAAAAACAGTACGGGCAAGGCTTCACAATATAGGCATTCCAGTGTCCCCACCTCGCAATACACCGCTGATTGTTTAAACTAAAAACTCTAAGGAAGACAATAATTAGTTGTGAATCTTAACATTCTGTCTTTTGTTTTTCAGCTCCAGTGAATTTTGCAGCACCCGTGCAGCGAAATAACTACTGTGAGGTAATTTTAGTACTTCCAAATTTGGAGTAGATGCATGTACAACTTTGTTTCATATTGGTTATGTCTAAGCTGCAAGGTGCATCAGTTAAGCCCTGCCTTGTCTGCCCATTTATATGTAGAGTTTACTGGATGAATACAAACTCCACGCTGATCCAAGAGGAGTGTGTGTTATTATAGACTGTGTTGGCAATGACGGAGGTGAGATTCATCATCTATTTTGCCTATGTATGCATAGATCTATTCTTAGCGACTAGTTCACCACTGTACTCTACTGTACATCCAGTATTCAGACTTATCTATTGCCATGTACATTTACATTATGGTCATTTAGCAGATGTTGTTATCCAAAGGGACTTACAATAAGTATATTTGTGGAAAGTAGCCATTATAAACAAAGCATTCTATTCGAACAACAGCTTGATTAGAGATAGATATGTCATATGTCAAGTACTTTGCATTACAAAGATCACTTCAAGTTCAAATGATACAAGATATGATACACATGCGCACAAAGTTCTGATGACCTTATTTCTTTCTCACGCAGACATGATGGAACACATGTTCAGGAGTCTCCATTTTAAGGTAGTCAGCCATAAGTGTCTGGGAGTAGTTGACACCCTGTCGGTTCTCGGGGGGATTTTTAGACAGAGGGAAAACCAACAGTCTGAAGCCTTTGTCTGCTGCATCATCAGCCGGGGTACACCCACAGACCTCCTGGCTACAGACTCTTGCGGCACTGGCCTGCGTCTAGACTCGCTTAGAAGCCTCTTCACTGCTGACTCCTGCCCCTCGATGGCCGGGAAGCCCAAACTCTTCTTCATCCAGAGGTACAATGTCCCCGAGCCACAAGCCTGTATCAGCGCTGCTTACGGGGATGAGTATCTGGAGACGGATGGTTCTGGCCGGGAGTTTGTACCTACGGAGGCTGACGTGTTCTGGAGTCACTGCTGGACAGACGAGCGCCAGCTAGAGCAGCGGGACCATCACTCTGTGTACCTGCAGGCCTTGGTAGACACCCTACAGAGAGGCCAAAACAGGTACTAGAAATGAAAGTCATTACAGAAAATGTGTCTTTTATATTTGTTTGAATATCTTCCTATTTACAGTATATTGCATTATTTAATTTTTTTTAACCTGATATGACAGGAAAATGCATCTTGTTGATATTCATACTCAAGTGAATAGATTGGTCTACAATCACAACATGAAGAAACCTGGAACAGAATACTACATGGATCTCAAACACACATTGAGAAAAAGCCTCTTCCTACCTTAGGAGGCTTTCATCACCTTTGTCACCTTCATCACCCTCATCTGCACCACAATTCCATGCCAAGTTTATTTGCATGCATCGTCTGACCTCTACTGGTGATTTTAGGGACCAGTACTCAAGAAGGTGATACTATATAACTATATACAACTATATATATATTTAGTTTTTTGTGCATGTACAATTTTATTTGGGCAGCTTATACAGAAGTATAGGAGTGTATGTGAAAATGTGACTCTTTTTCAAGGCAGCTTATACAGAGATATACAATGGAAGTTTTTATTGTTAGTAGTATTATTTATTTATATATCAATCTAAAGCACTATATTGTACACAGAATTACTTAGTACACTTTTTTTATATTAGTTTTTAGCTTGTCGTTATTTGCTATATTTACATTTTGACATTATTCTCAAAATTCTTAGTTACAATGTATCACGTGTACATACAGCACAAGATATTTTACTTGACAAAGGTCTTTAATAAATTCTTGGGGCAAGTCATGGAAAGTTGGGAAATTTTGTGACGAGCGGTTGTGGACTTGCGTTTCTGCGTCATCCCCAGATAGAAATTATGGGCTAATCCTTTTTTTGAAAATTAAATCAAAACATTGCAAAGAGAATAAAATCAGTGGATTTTATCACTGGTTTTATAGACTACTACTACTAAAAATGCTACTCAAGTCTTTTATTGATTTAAAAATTAATAAATAAACGACAGTTACAGACGGTCAAAAGTAGGGGGTGCTGCACCCCCACTTTCCGCGTAGGCTACCTGCCTGAACCTTTCATTAATAAGCATTTGCCAACAGATTTCAAAACAAACCTGCAATGGTCATACTGTGAAGTGAATTTTTATGCTATGTGAAGTCGCATCTCCGACGAGCAGGGGCAGGGACAACTGTAGGGATGGCCGAAACCCGGTCGCGTGAAAAGTGGACGTTCATAAAATTTGGGCCGAATTGTAAACGACAAAGACGCGGCAGGTGGTGCAGGGTTGTTTAAATATGACACCAGTTTTAAGAGATATGCTACCTTCGGATAACAAGCTAAAAATAGCCTACATACTTTAAGAGGAACATTAAAATAAGAACAGTAAAATAATGCAGCTTCAATCTAATTTTTTAATCAATCTATCTATTTAGTGTGTTTGTGTGCATGTGTTGTTGATAATTTTATTTTATCATTAATAAATAACCTTTTAAGCAAGGTGTGCACTTGAACACTGATCTGTAAGGTATATTTAACAGCATATGCAATAGCATTAAAATGTGAGAGAATCAACTTATTTTGAGAAAGTTAATTTATTTGGCAGTCTCCATTAATTTGTTGACTGTTGGATGTTCTATTTTGCATGTAAGGAATTTACACGTTGAACATAAATGCAACATATAATTAATATAATGTTGGTCAACAAGGCTTACTCAGCATTTTTTGTGAAAGCAATATAAAAAGCATGTGAGCTAATGGTGTGGAGGATTTCATAAACGATTTTGAGAACGTTCTTAATAATAAAAGAAGAACATTTTATTAAAGTTAACAAAAATGTATTTAATTTTTTTTTTAAATATCTTGCCAGAAGCCTTCCTCAACCGCTTCGGCTGGCTCTGACTCACGGGTTGTAAACCACTGGTGTATTTCATCCTTTTTGTCTGATTATTTACAGTTACAAAATATATGTTGTCCTACAATTACTGTTTTGACTGCTTTTTAATGTTGTTAAAAAAAGAATGGCCCTCTGCCGAAAAGAAAAATATATAATTATGTCAGGCAACAACCACGCATATTGATAAACAGTAGGGGGCAGGCAAGTCATTCTGGCGGCAACAGTCAGCACCTCATGCTCTCGTAGCTCGCACCATAGACGTATGCCTCACACACCGTGCAACGTGAACGCGCACGGTTTGCTGCTGTTGCTATGATGCAATGGCGACTACGCCGTGGGGAGCAAATAGTTGAATGAGTTCTCGCTTCATTACAAGGAGCTGGTGACAGAACGGGTCGCGAGTCGTAACCGGACGTGAGACTACAACCGTGAACGACCCTTCCTCTCAACGCTACATGGATAATAAACCACATACTGCGTCTTAGCTCTAGAGATAGTCATGGCATGACGTTCGGAGGGGTTTCTAGCACATCTGTATGCCGTTTTAACGAATGAGCGAGCGTTGCAAGCGAGGCACCTCCACCCTGTCTCCTCAGCCACAATTCGACCAAGGAGGATCTGTGCCTATTGCGTCTTCAGATCTGATTTATCCCGTTCACCTTGCGCTGGTGCGACATGGCTGAGAGAAATTCTACCGGCTTGCTCATGATGATGTTGGAGCCAACACCGGCGATCGCTATGACCCTCCCGGCGGAGGTGCGGGAGAAGCTGGCGGAACTGGAGTTAGAACTCTCCGAAGGTAACTTGACAACATTCACGCTAACCACGGTTGATTGAACCGAGCTGTTTCCAGGTGTCGATTGGGGGATTTAAACATTGCTTATTTGTTCTGACAACCATCAGAACCACCGCCCTTTACCTCGCATTATATATACGATACAGGTCAACAAAAGCCCACCGGTCTCTTGAGAGAAATCACAAAAAAAGTTCACGTGTTGGCCTTTATTTTCTGTATCCAAATAAACGGCTTCAGCACAGAAGTTGAAATGAAACTAAACATGACTGGTATTTAGTTGTAGGCCTACTGGCTTGTTTTTCCTTTGCTGGAGGTAGATTGCGTTGGACTGCAGCTAACTTTTTGTGTCCACAAAGTGACTCCAAGACTCTGGTTAGATCGCTATAAGAGCAGCTTACCTACCCGTGTTGACGTTGCTGACCTAGGTTTTGTGGCAGCCCGTACGACTGTCAGTTGTTCTGCCATTTATATGCAAATGTCTGTGGCAAAGTTAACACCTAATAAGGTACTAGAAGTAGTTGCATATCGGTCCGTTATAACTTGATATCATACCTTAGACCATCCTATCTATAGGGACCGGCCACTGATTATGTCAAGCATATTGTTATTATATAGACGTAAACGCAGCCTATGTTTCTACTGGTGAGCATTACAAAGATAATACTATACTAAGCGATTTCATTACGGATTACATGCAGTCAATTGTTGTACTGTCTTGTTGAATGGAGACCTTTCTAGGGGGTCATAAGACAGACGTTTTCTTGCTACACACCAGTTTAAATACACTAAATACATAAAGTCTGTCCTGCTATGTTGATTATCCAAACAGACACTTATTGCATTGTAAAGACAGTTTTCTATTAACAAAGGCACATATTTTCTCCTTTTTTAATTGCCAGGATTGACCTAAATGTGGAAAATCTGTGCTCACCTTCAAACTGTAGTATTAGCCCTACTAATTAATGACCTATATTAGGTCTGATTAGATTTGGAATGTGACCTCATGGTATGATGCTATGATTGGTATGATTCTTGTCAAGTTGGGAAGAAGTTGTTACTATATTCAGCACATATAAAGCGTAAGTAAGCCTAGTCCATAAAAAGATATTTGAAATCCCACAAAACTCCTTTAAGTGTCTAAAGATCCTGATAGAACAGACATGCTTTCAGGAGAGGCTCACAAAACAATCTATATCTGTCCAATTTCCACTTCCTGCTTCCTCTGTCACATCCTGCCATGTTGAAGCTCTGCTGGAAGTAATCCCCCTGTGTCCCCTGGTTTTCCCCCTTTTGGTTTTAATAATAAATAGACCTACTTTTTAACGGCACTTTCTCAATTTCTAATTTTTGCGCTCTCCACTTGTCCCTCTCCAATCCCCTATCTTGAGACATATCTAATATCCCATTCCTTGTACACGTTTGAACTTTTCACCTGACGTTGATGCAAGTCATTATCCACCCCCACCCCCCGCATCCTGTTTCAGGATAGAATATGCATGTTGTTTTATTGGAAGGAGATGAGAATTCTGAGGAGCTTGCCTGTCCTTTACAAATTAGCTTTTCTCACAGGGATTTAAACTGTCAGTACAGCTGACAGCATGTTGACCTTTTTTCTTTCTTTCTTTTTTATATCGGTGGGCATGTGAGTGTGCGCAGGTTGGATTATTCATGTCCTAGATGTTTCACGTGCAGTATATTGGTACAGTAGGTTAGCATCAGCGGTGGCCATAAGATTACCGTGGGTTTGGAACTCTACTGCAGCACTGCTTCCCAATAGTCTGGTCCCAGCATCTTTAGGCTTGCTGATGTGTGAAATAAACAATCTGTGCAATCACAGTGTTGTCGAAACAGTGCCCACTCCAATAAGACTAAGGAATAAGGAGTAGAGATGAGTGCCAGCCACTCGGGTGTGGAACTTTTTTGTAATGCTGGGTTCAACCTTTAGTGTCGTTCAACCATAAATCAAAGTGTTCCTTTTTAATGCAAGTTTGTGTTTCTCGTGAGGATGCTTTATTTAATTTTTTACTACGTTTATTAAACAAAATTGAACAAGACCATCTGGTCAAATAAATAAAATATCAAAGTGTTGTGCAACAAGAAGGCCAAAGCGCCTTAACAACAAAGACCTCTGTACACATTTCTGGGCGTGTTACATGGCTCTCTTCCAAAACTCAAAGGCTTCATAGTTATTGGTATGGGCCCGTGTGATTTCTTAGCTGGCCTAGATGCAGATGAGCGGTCATCGAAGTGCTAAGGAGGGCAAAAAGACGGATGATCTCCCCCCCCCCGGAGGTAGGAGAGCGAGCGTCTGCTGAGTAATTCATACGCTCACTCAATTCTTCCAGCCATTCCCTCCCTTCCTCCTTTGTTTGCTCTCTAAACTCTTTACATAGTTATTTCTAGTCCAGTGTTTGAGTTTGTCAAGAAACCACCTGCCCCCGGTTGTTTTGCCTGCTCCCATTCAGCAAACATTTACCAAAAAACATTGCAGGTTTTGGGGTAGTAGCCTAACTGTTTACTTAGTGGTGTCCTCCTATGTCAGTTTATTTAGCCTTTTTTCAAAGGCAGCTCCAGGACAACAGTTGCTTCTTTGTGTTAGTTATGGCGAAAGCGATTATGTATTATCATGCTAAAGATGCTAGTTCTGAAAATGTTTTATATTATAGTCTATTCTAGCATTGTATGCATCTTAAAACTTGTTGGTCTATAATGGTCTAGTACGTAGGCTTATCCTGTTCACCAGTTGCTGCATAGACCAGTTTCCTGACAAGAATCTTAAGTTTTAAAGGTTAGGTCAATCATAGCCTGTAGGTCAAACATGAACTGTAGATATGATTATATTCAGGTCATGGTAAAGACTGTCAATTGGTTACTATGGTGAAAAGGTAATGTTAGAATTGCAGCATTATGTCATGCTGTGCCAATGAGTATCCCTCATTTTAGTGTAAATAGGCTACATTCCACTGATCTGAATTCAGATCAGTGGAATGTAGCCTATTTACACTAAAATGAGGGATTAATGGTGAATGAAATGGAATGTGTGCTATTATCTTCATAGCACACATATTAGTGGACTTAGTGGACAGTTCTGTTTTCCAGTAACATCCCAAAACCTCATGTTAAAGAGTGTGAGCGTAGAGGAAAGCATGCAAGTGAGTAACCTTTTAGACCAGATTTGTTTCTTTATGGTGGCATCTCAATCCCATGGGGGAATAGCTTCCACTGGACTCACCTGGATTTATTGAGTACAGCCTTTTTGTTTGGCTAATCCAGTTTGATGAATGGCACGGCCAGCTTGTGGACGAATCCAATAATGGTGGTGTTCTATGGCATTCTATTTCTTACCTAAATTCAAGGAGAGTTGAGTATTTGCCAGATTATAGGAGGGACTTTGTCCATGGGTGCTGATCGGCTGTAATTGTAGACTAAAGAAAAGAATGTTGAGTCTCAGAGTTCGCTAGCTGCCTGCAGTAGCTGTTGCAGAGCCCTGACCCTTCAGTGATAAGCGGGGAGCTGTGCTTTGTCCCTGCTGTAGTAATACAGCGTCACAGAGAGTAAAAAATATTTCAAGGGTGTGCCTTTAGAGCATAGTGGAGATTCACTTTCACACTCATGCGCTAGTGCGCATTTGAACGTGTGTTTTGTGTGGAGGTCTCTATGGAAGAATGCGCTTGTGTATGTTTGTGTGTCAAATAGCGAGTCTTTGTGGGAGTCTTCTGCTGACTTTTCTTTTAAATACAAGCCATAGAGTTGTGTTCTTTAGTGACTCAGTGACGATTTGTTATTTTCTTAGCCAAGCCACCATACTTCCTAACTTTTTAGGCCCCCTTATTTTTACTGTCCTTAAACAATCTGAGTGTCTCTATTGAAGGCATAAATAATTAATAGTCTGCTTTGCAGTGTGGGAATTCAATATCTGGAATGTGTTGGATTCCTCTGTATATTTAAGTCTGGTTGAGCCCACAGAATCACATTTCTGTGGGTATTGCATTTCTCTGTGATTTCTGTGTGTTTGAATTGCTGAGGCGGCTCAACAATTTATTTTTCCAATAGTGTTTTGTAATGCCAGATTCTTGCTCTGTGAAATGAGGCATTAAAGTCGTTTCAATATTGATTGTTTAATATTCTTACGTTTTAGAGCGGCCAGGGCGTTACTCTGTGTTTTAGTTTCCTGAACACTTCTGCTACCCTACGTTCACAATAAACTAAACTTCAAAGCAGAGACTACCCCACGATAATCGTCCTCACTGCCGCTGGTAACGGGACGATATTACAGAGATACAGAGATCCTGCAATAATGCCGTTAAGAAGACTGGTCATTATGGCGCATTCGCTTGTTTACTGAACGAAAGTGTGTGACGTTGCAGCATTGGCGGAGAAAGGTCTATCTGCAGTCTCCCGGATCAGACATTTTTTTGTTAAATTACCTCAGCATCGCTCGAGAGACTGACGCTAACCGGCTTGTGGCATAGCCTATACAGTGTATGTGTCAATGGCTTGTGGTGAAATGAAGTGCTGAATAATGAATGAACATGATCATTTTATATATTCCTGTGTATGGTTTACATGGCGTGGCGTTAAATAATCTTGTCAGTCCGTTTCTGACGATATTGTGTTGATAGCCCATAGCGGCCTCATAGAGTTCTACTGTAGCGGCCGCGATTTTAAAGACGCATCTGCTTGTTGTGATAAAACTTTAATTCATGAAATAATACCGTGCTTGTGGATACATGATACTGGTGACAAGCTTCATCAAAATGTCCCACCCCTGTTCCGCCATTCCAGCTGTCCCTTTTACACAGACATCGTTCCGGCTCTGTGACTCCGCCGCCGGCACAGAGGCGGAACAACAATGCCCCCCCATTCCGCCTACAAGCGCAAGTTCGAAAATTATTTCTCCTGCGTCATGATGAGTGTGTTCCTGATGACAGTGTGTCCTCACTGTCAGAGAGACAAGGAGATGTGCTGACCACACCAGCCGAACGACCCACAACAAGGACAGACTGTGCAATCCACTCTCCTTGCAGGCATCCTAGCTCTCCACCCTGTCAAGGCCCCCGTTGAACCACCCTAGCATCTCTCTACCTGATGTCGTCTCTGTCGGGCGTTGTGGATGTCAGAGGCCCAGATAGAGACTAAGTGTGTGATTTGTATGCCAAGTGTTGGGTCAGTGATTATAATGATATGTACAGTGTGTCGATTACCAGTGGAGATTTTTTCTATACCATCTACTATGTCACATTGAATACTAACGGTAGTGAGGCGGCACAGAGAGTTTAATAGTAATACATTTTATTTGGCACGAGTAGGTATTATCAGATGGTTATTCAGAGAAACAATTTTTTCATTACATTTCCAGAAAAATGTGATATACTGTGATATACTGTACAATGACACATCAGGATAGAAAGAAGGCTTAGCCCACCAATGCACTCATACCGGCCTCTGGCCTGGATCTCTGGAGCAGTCATGTTGTCACAGAGAGGTCTATGGAACTGTCTAGAATGGAGTTTGAGAAAGTGATTTGCTTGCAGAGCAGAGTGTTGGTGCAGGTGTCGGGCTGGGAGCTTTCCAGTCAGATTTCCACTTTGACATATTTTTTTTTCTTTTAACTTTAATAACTGTCCTTGTGGGAAGTTATCGATTTCCTCTTGTCAGATGTAGAATGTTATTGTGCACTGGCCACCAGCCCCACCTTATTAAATAAGCGTTTAGTCTAAAAGAGCTTCTATTTGATCTTGAAAAATCTGAGGTCATAGATGATCTGTCAGAATAAGCAGAAAATACCTTTTATTAATCTAAATCAAAAATCAAATAATACAAATAGTGTGAGGAGCTTGATTTAAAGTATCTGATGCTAATTCATTCCAGGGAGCCGGTGTAATTATTCATCTCGCTGGCCTGGGCAATAAACATCCATTAGCTTCCATTGACCTTCCATCGGCCAGGCGCTAAAGGACATCAGCATGACTGGTCAGTGGGGAGCCAGAGTTGCTGAATCTGGCAACACCAGACGCCATGAGCCTGTTGTTAACAGGAAATATTTGGATACATGCTTTGGTCTTGTGTCTTCTTTTATTGCCTCTCACCCAAAAGTTACCTATGATTTTATAGCAACTAGGAAAAAAGCATAGTGGAGTTTTTATGTACCAGTTAAGACTGCTTAACTTAGAATGTAGCCTGAACAGATCCCCCCCTGCGTTGGTAGGTCCATCAAAAAGATTTTCTCTGTGGTTCCTTCAATCAATATCCAATATCTGTTGTGCAGAGGCCCATTCAGGCGTCTTGTGCAGATGAAAACCTTGCAGGGACCCTTTGCAGCAGGCCACATTGTGAGCTATTCTGGTGGAAAACAAAAAGACCGAAAATTTCTGGTATGTGCCGTGGCCTATCAACTCCACCATGTGAGGATGTCGCCCAAATCCCCATGGCTACTGGAGGGCAACAACAGCGCACAACAAACCACAAGATGCTGTCCTAGCAGGTGATGTCTTTTTAAGGCCAAGTTGTCCAAACTCCCCCACCCTCGAGCCTCTGTCCCCTTCTCATGCATTATGGTGTCTTAATAGTATAGCAGGAGAGGATTTTGTAGTGTGGCTTTTTTTAGTCCCAAACCTGAACTTGGCTGACCCAACCCACATACCAGAAGATGACTTCAGCCCTCATGTTCAGAGCACGCAGACAGTTTTAGGTGAGCCCCGCTGCTATTCCCTCTCCAGAGACTCTAACCAGTGTTTTTCAACTTGTACCTGTATATTTAATGACAAAAAAAAGGAAAAGCGCGGGAGTCGGGGCAAGTCAGAACTGCATTCAAAGCTCCGAAGGCAAAACGGAAAAACTGGCATCTTGTTCAGTGATAGCAATTAGCTACTGCGCTAGTTGGCCCGAGGAGATAGTTTGGAAATCATCCTGCTGATACAATCTACCTTGAACAGACTGTATGCTGATAAAACCTTGGTTACTTTTGAATGACTCAATACCACTTTAACTTACAATACACTCTGTTGTGTACCACTGTGTGTGTGTGTGTGTGTGTGTGTGTGTGTGTGTGTTGAGAGAACTAATTTGCCAGTGTCAGATCAACTTTGAGCTACTGTGACTCTTAAAGACACTACTGGTATTTATACAGTTTCCGGGCATAAAGTATACATTTCCCATGGGCCTCATCGCAAAGAGCTACCTCAAATGTTTGTTTGTCTTGTAGAGAATAAGAGGTAGTACAGTTGGAACAGCAGGAAGATGTATAGCAATGTTTAACTATTTTTCGGTCACTTTGCAATAAATAGTTTTTGTCAATTTTACATAGATTTGGAATTATTGTAATAACATTGCCAACTTGATTGCATAGTTCATATGCGTAAAAAAACATGGACACTGGTTGGAAAATGGCTGAAAAATTCCTTGTAGTGCCTTTTTTAAAACCACTGAGCCATGGCAGCAACACAGCACTGCCCTCAAAATGTAGGAGAAGCAGTTTGACTGCCCATCTGATCATTCTGTTTCATATAAACTAAAGTGTGGCAGTTAAGGTTACCAGGTTCTTTCCAGCAGGCTACATGTTTCCACTTGGTGTCTCAGGCATTATGCTTTTCATTGTATTCACTCCATCCCCGAAAACAGATACCTTAAACTATCCTTCTTCAAATCTATTCCTCTAGACAGCGGCCTCATGCTATAACTATGTAAGGCTAATTTAGCCAAACACCCGACTGACAGTTTTCAATTGAGAGTTCCCAGCCTGATAATAAAGCGAAGCAAATGGTAGAGATGGCAGAACATACTGTAGCATCTTCTCTCTTCATTCCAAACTAATGCCACATAAACATCATGCATATGTCCACAAGATAGAACTTGTTAAAGACCATTGTGTATTCTCTGGCGTAGCCACTAACAGATGTTTTTGTCGGTTAGAAGTTCACTGAGGTCAATTGTGTACTGCAGCACTGCAAACTCTTTACAAACTAAGTCTTTTGTCATTACATGTGCCAGGAAATCTGAGCCACCCATCCCTTGCTTATAGGCAAGTTTTGAAGGCCTTTCTGACCATGGGTCTACTGAGGGAAAGGCACATACAACTATCAAGACACATTTCAGCTGTTAACAGCCACCCAGTGTAGGGGAGGGGCTGCTTTCTCTATTGTTAATTATATTATAATACAGTAGGCCAAGGAGGATTCAAAACCCTTTTGAATTCCCTTAGTGCCCCTGAGCAAGACATCTAAATCCTTTCCACATCTGAGATGTTGCTCTATAGCTGACCCTGACCCTTGAACTCCCAGTGAACAGAGAGTAAACCAGGAGAATTTTTCCTTCAGGGCATACATTACAAAAAGGGAAAGTAAAAATTGACAAACAGGTCAAATATTATGGTCTGTGTACTATACTTTTATGTCCCTATGTGTTTTCTAAGACACTAATTCAAGTGTGCGTGCATGTGCATGCCTAACTCGGCCCAGCGCTGATGAGATACTAGAAGGCTTTGATATAAAGATTCTTTCAAATGCTCCTTAATACAGGCCAGTTGCTCTCTCTATGCACAGCGACAATGTGGTCAGCACACCCTGGAGACTGAATAACATTTCTCCATTGTAATATTTGTGGAATGCCAGGCGCTCGTGGTGTGACGGGGGTGGGGGTTTTTGGTGTGGGTGGGTTGAAGCTGGTTCAGGGCAGGCCCATAATCTAATAAAACACACACATACACACGCACAATTCACCTCTCTGTGGTCTTAGTCACAACATTCCTGGCATAGAGGCCTTTGCAGTCTGTGGTCAACGCAAGCGGTTGAGGCTGCGTAGCGTCGATCTTGGGAGCAGAGTAAGCTTGCTAAATCCTTTCCCTTGTCTTGAGTTTCCTCCCCCCCACCAACACACATACAAGCTTGGCACCACTGAAGCGGCATGTGAGAAAATCAAGAAATTTGAAAAACCCTTTACATACACATTCACATACTGGTAGAAATGAGCATGTCTGTATGCAGTTGTGGGTCTGCTGGGGGATCATTAGTGTTTGTTTGATTGTAATGCTGTGTGTGTGATGGTACTGGCCCCACCCTTCACCTCACACCTCTCTGTTAGCAGGATTGAGATGCAGCCGGGCGTCAACAAGTGGCAACCAGCTGCTATCGGGTTCAGCCAATTGGGATGAGTGTGTCATGTCTCTGATGCCAACATTCTCCTGAGGCATACAGCTGAATACAGCCTCCAAGCCAAGCTTAATTGGCAATTGTTTTGGCAGGTGTACGCGAGGGAGAGAGTGCCATATGACCTGTGTAGGTCAGAGAAGTCGCACCTAACCCGTGACACAATCGCTAGCATTCCTTCCCTCGTGCCTTCCTTATTCTTGAAAATTGAAAAGACGAACTGAATTAGCTTGTACTGTTGTCACGGTCATGCAGGGCCCATATTTGATCATGACCATATCACATCAAAATAGCCCAAACCCCCAGGGTTCATATTAAGCTGTTATACTTACAGCACAGAGGCCTGTAGTTTAGCCTGGGTAATGCCAATCCCTTGCGAAAGAGAGTTTCCTAGTCAACAGCGATCTCGGAAGAAGGGCGGCATGATAAAAACACATTGTTTGACAAATAACAAACGCCGATGGAACCCACCCACGTTATAGTAACTGTTTTTAATTAGATTTGTGTGGCCTGTAGCCTTTAAATTACCAGCTGCCTGTGTACATTTTGATGTAGTCTTCAACCAAGACAGTGGCTAAAGGCGTGTCAGTGAGCTAAAATGTAACGGGATGAAGTGGGCTGAGCACAGGTGCAGGTGGACGAGAACGACCCCTGAGACACGAACAAGCAATAAACTCGCACAGAATAGCGATATAGCAATAAACAACACTTTATTCTGTATACAGACGTTGCGTTACGTTGTGACACACGACAACCACCAACCAACACCATTCCCCAAACAAACCCAGACATATACACCCCCAAAACAGGTGTAATGAATGCAAGGCCGGTGGTTAGTACACCGGGGAGGGGCACCGTCCCTGGCTGCGACTCCCGAAGTGACATAAAATCATTTGTAGCCTGTTGCATCACTCAAGGCAGTGATGCTACAGTACTTTGAGTTGCTTAGCTGGGAGTATAGAAAGTATAAGCCAGACATAAGGTGAGGAAATAACCCATTAGCTGTATGTTCTAACCTAGTTGCATTACAAAATAAGCAAAAATCGGATGAAAGCATAACGGCTGTCTAACCTTGTTAATGTATAATAGTATATGTTTCAGTTGACTAATATTGCTCACGGAATTCGCTTTTTGAAACACTGAACAGAACACAATGTGGAATGAACAACCGACAGAAACCAAGGATCTCTCTCGCTCTCTCTGTATCTCTCTCTCTGTATCTCTCTCTCTGTATCTCTCTCTCTGTATCTCTCTCTCTGTATCTCTCTCTCTGTATCTCTCTCTCTGTATCTCTCTCTGTGTCTGTGTGTCATCTTTGAAGAGGTCAGGCTGTGTCCAGCAGAAGTCTGGTTTGGTTTGGTGTGGTCCTCTGAGGCCTCCGGATTGTTCTTCTTCCAAGTCAAATCCATAAAGAGGTCTTTTTTTTAATCTGCATGTCAGTGTCCACAGGGTCAGCTGAAGGAGGAGGAAGGAAAATGGGAGGAGGAGAGGGGAATAGAGGAGTGGGAGGTAACATGAGTTCCGTGTTTGGACTTTTCTTTGGATCGGTCACGGCTGGGTGTGTCTGACCTGGGACTAATAGCATTTAACGATCCTTCACAGTGATTGGTTTTACCTGTATGATGTGCCAGTTGGGTTATGGCACATATCATACATCATATGGCACATATTCCACTCCACTTTTTTTCTTTTTAAATAGTGGAAATTTGGTGATTCTTAAATGATTACTAATAGGCCTGCCTGGTCTAACTGACGTGTAACTGTAAGAACAAAATCTTTAACTTATTTCCAAAATCTGAACTGAAAGCAAATTCTGCAGTGGCCTTGCAGAGGACTAAGCAGAACTTCCCACTGGATCGTCAAAACCAAAGCAGAACTTACGAGGAACCTCAGCATACGTTTAAAGCCCTTTTCCTCCAACTGTGACCGGGAATGTTGCGGAATATATGGGGCAATGTATAAGTCTGTTCTAACACCTGTGCACCTAAGTTAATGTGTAGTGTGTGTGTCTATGTATGTTGTCACCTCTGGGAACCCTCCACCGGTCGAGTCCTGACCTCTCTGTGGCCCTTAGCTTCAGCTGTGGCCCATAGGTTCTCCGTGAAGACGAGCTGTCCGCAGGGTTCTGCAGGGTCGCCCCCCTAGGCCCCGACCTTTCACTCACTGTTAGCTGGATAGACACTATGTCCCCCGCAGGCCATAAGAGATGGATGTCAGCCCATTGCTCCCATGGGGCTTTGCCATCCATCTACACTTTCTCTGAAGGGCCCAAAAATGGGCCTCCGGCTAGACTTGGGACTTTCACTTTGCTCCTGATTTCCTAGACTCATCTAGGGGCCTCTTTCTCTTCCCTACCTCGTATGCACACGTGCACATGCACACACTCAGTATGGGTGCACGCAAACGCGCGACCCCACCGCCTGTCTGTTTCCCCACATGTTAAAGCCTGTTTATTGAGTTAGGCTGTGGGTTTGGCCAGCGGCGTTGTGTGTGTGTGTGTGTGTGTGTGTGTGTGTGTGTGTGTGTGTGTGTGTGTGTGTGTGAGAGAGGATAAGTGGAAAAGCAGACCCTGTGCTGGGCTTCTTTGTCTCTGTCCTCTGGAGCTCCCCATTTATTATTCCTCCCAGTCCTCCTCCTGTAGGAGTGGCGGTGGGTCTGGAGAGTGGAGCATGAAAAATGCTATTGCAAGACTTAGCCAGGGCAAGCGTTTGTTTTTGTCTTGGATTCAGCTCCACCTATTTTTATAAGAGTTGGCTTAGAAGCTAAGCCCCACCCGTAATGGCTCACATAAGAACAATGGCTAGAGATATATTTTGGGGACTTTTATTTATTCATTGCATTCTTCCACAATGTTGTTTCAGAGGTATATTTCATGGTGGTTGTCACGGTTATGTTTTTATTTTACACATGCCCCTGTGACTTTGCTAATTTTCATCTAACCTAAATGTGTGCATTTGATTAAATGTAGTTAAGGGAAAGTCAACTCGTGTAGAGAACATTCTGTTGCACATTGTCATTTTTTAATTTGACCATCCTCGCCCATCTGGCACTTGAAAAAAGGCTGAAACAAACACTGTGAATCATTTGCAAGCATTTGCCTGTTTCGCTTCACACAATGCGTTTGAAACTCTACCCTCTGCTTTCCGAGGCGAGGCTTCACACGGTATCAGCTAATGGGCCCTTTTAGCCTGCAGTGATGTAACACAGTGGTTGTCAACGTGAACCCCAATGTCTGGGTCTCTGTTTTGTCTTAATAAATAAAATGTTTGTATATGTTTTGTTATTCTCTTGACCAGACTATATTTGGTTAGCAAACACGTGCACAAGAAGGGTTGCGAGCTATGAACTACTGGCATAACAGACTGCGTCAGGCCGCTGGTGATACCGATCGCAGTGGCTTATCGTCCTACGTGTCCTGGAAGAACGGCAAGCCGTGGTCCAAGACCTGACTGATTTCACGCAATAGGCGTATAATGAAGGCCTAAAGGCATGGGAGGGCATTAGGAACCTTCAGAACAACAAGTGCGTCCACTTTGTTGTTCTCTCCATGTTTGGGGATGGTGGAGAATGCTCTGATCTCCCTGCCAGAATACCCGAGGAGGCTGGTGAAACTCTCCTCTGGATGCTGACAGCTTGATAGACAGGACCCAACAGGTCTTGTGGTCGCCATTATTCGGTTTATTTGTTTGCCTGATATAATATTACCTTTTACACATCCAAGAGGCAGAAATGCCTTTTAAAGTGATTGCCTGCATAGCTTAGTGATGAGATATTTCACACACGGAATGCCTTTTTAGTATTCAAGATGTCATGTTTGTAGGAAGTTAAGGCTCTGGGGCCTGTTGGTCTGCTGTGACGTATGTTACTTTGAAATTGTTTTATGTTACTGTGACATTACGGTGCTGTGAAGTTACGGTAGTGTCACTTACTGTGAAATGATATTGCTGTATGACACTGTAAATCATGTTACTGTGCTGTATGTTACTGTGAAGTTCTGTTAGTTCTGTTCCATGGCTAGTACTGCTCATACTGTAGCTCCCTCCCTCTCTATCCCGGCAGCTGTTGGACAGCGAGGCTAACCTCAGCTCACCTCAGAATGGAATCTATCTTCACTCTGGATCTAATTCCTTTTCTTCTGTCTGTCAAATTCCTCACTGTGGGCCTCCATCAGGGGCTTGACCACTGGCAACAACTCCCAAGGCTCTGTGAGGAGTGAGAGTACAGTCAAAGAAAGACGCAGCAGACAAAATGGTGGAGATGTAGCCTGGAAATATAATGTGGATGATGCATGTGGAAGAGAAAAAATTAATATATATAAAAATGATGAAACGGATGCTCTGCTGGGTGATAGTGGGTGTATATGGCTATATGGTGGGTATAGGGGTTACTCTGGGAAAAAGAATATTCCTATGGCATGCTTTTAGACAACACTTTGGGAGTCAGATGTAGACCAGTGGTCTAAACTTTGGATATATATTTGGATTTGGACTGAAAAAAAAAAAGCCTTTTGGTGGTCGTAAAGATATTTCAACAGTTTGGAAAATGAACTCTTTATTCGATTTTCATTGTCATTAGTATAATAAAATGTGTTTCCCAGTGGTGTTCATATGGTTGCTATATTATCCTGTGTTTGTGTGCCTACATTTTCACAGTAATTGTGTGTGTGTGTGTGTTTGGAGCCACAGCTCAGTACTGAACACAGTTTCACCAGTAGGGGTGATGTGGCCAAAACACTCCAGCAGCGCGCCTTATTTGAGGCAGGAGGGGATGTTCACACCTGCTGTTAGTGTGTGTGTGTGTGTGTGTGTGTGTGTGTGTGTGTGTGTGGCTCCTTGTCACTTCGCCTGTTGGAAAATCTGCAAGGTCATGAGTCATCCTGTCAGTGGTGGGAACCCCCTGGCCATTCACCTGCACTCACTGTGTCCTGTACACACACATGTACGTACCCTGCTAACAGTGAGATCTCGTCCAGACGGTGTGGCCTTTCTCGCATGCTCCTAGCCCTAGCTCTCTGCGTCATCACTCCCAGCTGTGTATTTGTGCTCTTGCACGTTTAATTTTTTGTGTGCAGAGAAGTGTGTGTTAGCCGAATCCACCCTGTGTTTACGCCCTGCTTACTTTGACAAGGCCACTGTGCTTTGTCCCTGATGCCATTTAAATGGATGAGACCTCTTCCTGCTCATAGACTGTATAAATAAGTGGACAAACCTTACGTGACGTCACCCATAGATTTTCTGAAGAACGCGTTTGAAGCGCCAAGTGTGCTGGCTCGGGCCACCAACTCCCGGCTATGTATAATGAATGGATAAATTGATGGCTTAATATAATTTCAACTGATGAGTTATAAAAAAATTCACCCCACTTACAGTTGTCATGAACGGGGAAACTAGTTCTAGAGACAAAAAAAACTTTTTTTTGTACCAGACTGTAAACATGATTATTTCTGCTGTAAAGTTGGACATTTTTACATGTTGCGTGTTTTTTACTTTTGGAGCCAGCCTCAAGTGGCCATTAGAGGAACTGCAAATTCTGGCACTTCCACATTGGATTCATTTTTTTTGCCGCTTGTTCCTGCTTCACAAGCTTGTTAGCCATAGCGCTTATCTCTATTTAAAAGGTCATTTGATGTTTGGTTGTGCAGCTTTGTTTCCCCAAGGCCACACAAATGCTTTTATTTTATTTTATATTTTTTATAAAGATTAAAGGGCGTAAGATCTGCCAACATCTTCTTTATTATATTTGTGCTAATGACTTATTCTGTGAATAATGCCAGTCCTGCAGTCCCCATGGCCTTGAAGTGGGCTTAATCTGTAAAAATAACCATGCAACAAAACGAGAGCTCTTTACACAGAAGCGACGACGTGCTGAACACATGCCATCCCATATCCTTTAGTCCTGCAGGAACAGGTCGGAGCTTATTGTATGTGAAAGGCTGCATTATTTGTCCATTATTGTACGTTGTTCACGGGCTTTATGCTGCTCACAACGTGATCTCTTGGTGACAGGATCTCGCACTATTTAACAGACCATACCTCAGGGGCTATAAGCTATGGGATCGGCCTGCCACAGTCTTGAGTTTCACCCCAGGTATGCGATGATGAAAGCCCCCTTATGGACACCACTGAGCATTTCTTCTGTTTTCAAGGGGTCACAGAGAAGCTGTCAATGTCCCAGTAAAAGGATAAGGCTATAATAACCTTGCTGCCGGCTGATTTAATTACCTGATCCAGCAGTTTTGTACTCTACACCTGCAATTCTTCTGCAGCTCCCCCCCCCACCCCCCACACATGCAAACACCGGCCTTAAAAATATATAAACAAACAACCATAAACGCATTAATTTTTATTCGAATACGTCTTGATCAAAATAAAGGTTTATTTCAGAATTTTAAAATCACCGCTCAACCCTCTAGAACCTTGTGACCCCACAGGGGGGTCTGGACCCCCACTTTGAGCCCCGCCTGCTCTAGACAGTTGGAGGGAAACTCTTGAAGGTGTTCAGGATGTTGCTGTCGTCGTAGCTAGCGGACCAAAAATCTAAGCGAACGATCAACACACCTTTTGTCCGCCTGTCTGCTCTGCTGATAGGCGGGGTAAATAGTCGTTTCCCTGGGGCATTACAGGAAGTGTTATTATGTTGTGATGGGTCTACCTCTGCTCTCTGTCCTGTCGGAGGGTGTAAACCCGTAGAGGAGTAAAGGAGTAGAAATAATCCATACCCAGTTTTAGTAGTAGACATTAGAGGTTAGTGGTTTTGGTGCTAATAATCGCTGTTAATGACATAGATATGAATGCTTAATATTGCACCCAGAAAAACAAAATACTAATAGTATATAGTGTTTTAGTTCCTGCATTATGATTTCAGAGGATATAAAATTCTCAGACAAACACACATACCCACTCGGCCCTCTTTGACCACTGCAGGGTCATAAATAAAGGCCACTGGAGACCACTAAAGCTCTCCACTTTCCCTGCGTCCCGGTGCATCCAGGCTGTTTTGTGTGTTTCCTGTTTCCAAATAAGAGCTTCACAAGTCTTTTTGTTGTCCTGCCCCAGAGGGACGTGTGACAGCCCCCCCCCTACCCCCCCCCCCCCCCCCTTTCTTCCTTGCCAATGCTGTGACTCAGATTTTGTTGTTGTTGTGTGTTTATGCGAGTGCACGTATGCAAGGCCATGTAACGTCTGCTCAGGCTAAGTGGCCGATGCGTGCACTGTGATTGCAGGGTGGTTTTGGAACGTGTGCGTCGGGATGGCGTCGTGCTGGCAACCCAGTCGCGGGTCAGCAAGTGTCTCTCTCTCTCTCTCTCTCTCTCTCTCTCTCTCTCTCTCTCTCTCTCTCTCTCTCTCTCTCTCTCTCTCTCTCTAGGAACTGGGCAGCTTGCCTGCTTATTGGAGCAGCAAGGTTAACACTGCTCCATTTACAGTAGCTGCTACTCTCACTGTCCTTCATTGTATTCTGTAGCTCTACTGATTAGCTGGTCAGCGTCCTTCATTCAAGCTGATGACATTGGTGCCTCAGTGCTGTTGAATGGTAAAGCAGATGACAAGACACTTAGGACAATTCCCAATGACTCAGAGAGGAAGCCAAGATTTCCACTTCCACTCACAGTACACTTCACTGTACTGTAGTAAACTTGAGCCTAGGGTTACATCTTAGCCCTAAATCAACCCCCTTTGCTCTGTTCTAGAATATGTTTAAGTGGCAACTCGTGTAAACAGTGCTGATATGTTACGCATATAATCTAGTTGAGATGTGTTGAAAGGCCCTTCAATGATGAATGGAGGAATGGCCTCTTTGGACTGGCTTTTTGTGAACTGTATGTCAGAGCTTGTAGCCCCAAATTAATTGTGTTTTATGGTGCTGCTGTTGACATGTCTGAGCTAGTGAACGGGGTGCATTTTTGGGGGGAAAATAACCTAATGGGCCGGTCACTATAACCCCACTCTCAATGGAGCTTTGCGCTACATGTGCATTACAAGGCCACAAACATTATCTTATCTGTTTTTTTCATCTACTGTGTAAAGCTTAGAAGTGACAGTGAAACTTTAAAAACTAGATATGGGGGCAGGGATGGTCTAGTGGTCTAGGCGTTGGACTCTCAGCCGCAAGGTTGTGGGTTCGATTCCCTACCTGTACGCATCCTTGAGCAAGATGCCTAACCCCTACCTGCTCCATGTAATAGCACAATGCAATTGTAAGTCGCTTTGGAAAAAAGCGTCTGCCAAATTATCAAATATGCACTGTAAACAGACAATTCTTCCCGTAAAATGGCGGGAGGGTGAAATGGGTTTCTGCTGCAGTGTGTGTGAGTCACTTACCCATTCAAAACCCTCCATAAATGAATCCATTGAAGGAATTTAAATTTGTTCTGTTGGATGTTACTCGCCATCTTCATTCATTGAAATGTAACCTTTAGGCTGTGTCTTCATGACCTGTCGGTGTCAGTCTAACTGGTTAGTATTACAGGACCTTTATTAGAACAGTTCGTAGCGAGGTGACTTGTGTAAACAGTGTTATCAGGAACCCTGCAGAAGGATGTGTCCGTCATCAGCTGAGCGATCAAGCTTAGGCTGCCAACTCTCTGGTATTTCCGACGGCAAGAACTCACACTCCTGGAGTCTCAAAGTCGAATTCGAAGTCAAACGGGTAACGCACAATGAAACGTAAATAAAGACGTGCATCTTTTATCTTGGAGTTGCAGCTGTAACTGGTTCATTTATAAATATTTACTTGGTCATGTTCAACCCATCAAAAGTTCTACTGGTTCTTTGGATAAAAACATCAGCTATGTGAATGTAATTAATGCAAACAAAGCCAGCAGTATTTGAGCCTGTACTTGTAGCCTTTATTTAACTTAATAAAGTTAATCAATTAGTTTAATAGAAAATACAAAGACATTCTAGTATTTTTCACCTAAAGTATGAGTCTGTCACGTAATGTACATGATGTGCTTTTTTGTCCAAAAGGCTGTGGTACAACACACACTACTAAGCTGTTTCACAGTATGTCGGGAAGCACTACAACGCATCTTTTTTCTGCTCTCGTGGTCTGCACGTCCTCCTCCCCTTCTCGAATTTCACCGTGCTTTCATTGGCTCTTTGACGACTTTTGGCGTCCCCCGACATTCCCTGATTAAACATGTTGAATCATGTTGATTTCCACGTTGAATTACAATTATGTATCATGAGGGTTGCCCGCATCATTTAGTATAGAAGGGTTTTCATGCCCTCATAATTACACATAATGCTACCTCTAGTACAGAAGCATTCTATTGTTAGCGTATTCCACACAACAAAGTGTACTTTACATAATAAATATAGAGGCTTGAAAGACCAGTAGTGTGGGTATGCCAAGAATAAACTGTCAACTGTGAATTATATTTACAGCGTCACGTTAGAGATGTTGAGCACATAGAGCCTAGAGGACTAAGTCTTAGATACAGTACATGACGTCAAGCGTCATGAGCCATGCATTCCACACGATCTCTAGTCAAAACTACTCTACACCGTAAAAGAGAGAAAGGTTAGATGCTGTAATGGCATAAAAAAGAGAGAGGGTGTGTTGATTTGTGTGTGGGAGAATTCCCATCTGGCTTGAACATATCGGACCAAAGCTGCAGCAATCTTTAGGAGTGTGATGCTATCTCAAAGTGCCTGCAAAGGAAAAAAAGAGGTACCAATGTCTGAGAGGATGAAAGGAAGGGAGAGCGATGGCGAGACATAGAGGGCTTGTGACTTACTGTGCTGTCAGGTGTCACTATTAGTCTTTGAGCAGTGAGAAGGCTAGTAGAAGAGTTTTTTTTTTTATTATTCCAACTTGGGGACTGCTGATGTCAACTGACCACACACAGACCAGATTGCACTGTTTCCCTGATGAGGCCAGGTTATTTTGTAGCTGTGGCTTACGTCACCCAGGTAAATGGATGCAGAAATAAAAAGAACATAAGAGTTTGTTAATTTATATTACTTACTGTACACATACAATTCCTTTTTAAAACCCCTAAAATGGTTATCTGACAATATAGTTCAACAAGAATATTAAGAACCGCTAGCTTAGCTCTGTCTAGCCTCTTACAGTCAATCATTATCTGAATTTACCTTAGCTCCTTTTAACCTGAAAGGCGGGCTTGTCTGGGCCGGGTTCATGTTTACCTTCGGACCAACTGTCCACACGCTAAGGTCATGCATGATATTTCGGAGCCCCAGGGCAGTTTGGCCCCACAGTCGGTGGTCATTGGACTTCAAAGGAAGCCCTGACCTTAGTCAGTCATTTAATGTTAGGCCCACGCAACCAAACCTTCCTGCTGTCAGGTTGTTTTGATGCCTCTCACATAGTTATTCGAGTAAAGGTGACCATGGTTACAAATGAATCATGGCACTTTTTAAGAATCACCAAATGAACAAATGTCAGTGAGGTCATGTCTGAATGCCCCGCTAAGATTTGTAACTGCAGCATAGGTTTTGTGGTGTGTAATTTGTGTGTGTGAAAGAGAGACAGGAACAGGCTGCTTATGAAACAGAGGGGGAAAGAAGGAAAACAAAACACTTAACACGCGTACACACGCGCACGCACATGTAGAATGTGGCTGGTCTCCAGCCTGCCTTTACGCTGATGTCATGTAACATATCTCGGACTTTAGCTAGCATGTAGCCTAGCAGCTTAGCCTAGCAGAGCACCCGGTCGGTATGGCAACCAGATGACCAATTTGCGAAACTATCCAGTGATGTAGTGTTCCTTAATGCCTTTTTTTTTTTTTTAAGGAAATTTGTGTGACCATGTGTGGTGTGTTCTCACCATACATGGTCGGGGGGAATTGTTTGTTGTCTTGAGCTACAGTAATGGAGCATGAAAAAAAACAATTAGTTTTAGAGTATTTTAGAGTTTAGAGTTTCCTTGAAGTCTTTAGGACAATTTTTTTTTAAAGTTAAGGGCACACTAAATCTTATTAGTTATTAGTCCACTGATACACTGTGTGTGCTGCGCTTGCATGGCTATAGTACTAGTGGACTACAGCACAACCCCTGTGCTAAATCGTTTTTGACAGAAGTTGACTAGTGTGGGCTTTAGGGTTGAACACAGTCGTTATATCTGATGATAACTTTTGATTATTGTAATTATTGACTGTTTTGAGGAGCGAATGATAAACCTTTGAGTAATGTTGTGGAAAAGCATAGGTAAAGTAACCTTGTTACATGATGCTGTCCTTATTTTCGGAGAATGGTAACTGCTTGCAAAAACTGTTGGTTAACCAGTTCAACTGTTTAAATGTATTAATTGTAACTCGCTTTATAAATAATAGATAGCAGATAAAAGCATCTGCTAAATGCTGTAAATTCAAAATATCTAGGTACGCAGTTACTGCCGTATGTGTGTGTGTGTGTGTGTGTGTGTGTGTGTGTGTACCATGACCTGTGTAGGGAACAGTTTTTTCTTTTTCTTCTTCCTGTTGGCGCAAACAGTGCTTGCTTGCTAGTGCTGGCACAACACACACACGCATTTCTCTTCTTCTTTTTAATTTCCCCATTAAATTGAGATGCTTTTAATCTCTCTCTCTCTCTCTGTATCTGTGCATCTGTGTATCACCGCTCTATTGGACCTTATAAGGACAAGAGCCGTGGCAGCCTCAAAGAGATGTTTAACTGATGAGCTATAGTGACCTCTGACCTTCCATCCCCCTCCCAGACCTCCACCAGCTCATCTGGCATCTCTACCGTAATAATAACTATTTTGTTATTATTATATAGTGCTCCTCCTAGTGCTGTGTGGCTCCCCCTACAGCACTCCTAAACTCATGCCTTTCTCTAACCCTCACTCTATATTATACTCGGCGCTGCTTTGCGCCCGGTGTAATATAGGGCCCAATTATCATTAGTCACAGACTATGATTTTGCAAAGACTGGGGATCTTGCTGGGTCACTATTTGCATGAGGTAATACTAAAAACGTATAATATTAAACCCAATTTTGAGATTAAGCTATTCTTCGTCCAAATTGTCTTTTGTTTGTGTGCGTGTGGGTGCATGTTTGCAAGCAAACACAGATGAGGACAATTTGGAAAGTGTGAATGTGTGTGTATTTGTATGCAAAGTGTGTAAATGTGTGTGTGTGTACAAAGTGCATCATGTATGCGTGTCTTACTACGTTTGTACATTTGTGGTTTGGTACTCGTTTGCGTGTGTGTTTATACGCTAGTCAGTCAGGCTGGTTTAATGTTGCTCTTATGGAGTATTGATTTAACAGCAGATGGCTGTAGACCCACAGATCTCTCTCTCTCGCTCTCGCTCTCTCGCTCTCGTGCCGAGATAAAACGGCTCCCGTACAAACACACAGCCCGGGCTGGTTCACAGGCGGACAAATACATACGCAGACTGAAGACCTAGAACCTGTGTGTGAAGAAAAGAGAATGTGTGTGTCCAATCTTTCGTTATTGTCTTGCTCAGTGCAGATGTTGCTTATACACACACACTGACCTTAGCTATTATGAGAGAAGAGGTTAAACAGCGTCTAGGAAGGTCACTCTGAAGGTCATATGATAGGGTGAAACGGTGCTTAGCCTCCTCTTAATTAACATGTTATATAATGTGCTTTTCCATTTTTTAGTCAAAAAATATGAATAAAACCTTCTGTGATTATTAATTGACAGTACCAGCCAAAACGGATACTGTTAAACGGAACAATAAACTATGCCTATTTTATGGGGAAACCTTTTAGGGAGGAATTAGTTTAAAAAGACATTTAATATTTCCAGTGTCTCATGAAGAGCAGTATTCGCAGTAGTTTCTATAGTCTTTAATATGGTGGTTATTCTCTCTTATTGAGGTCCCAACGTGGAGTTCCTTCCTTGTCTCTAACACGTGTTTACCCAGGTGTTTAGCAGTGTGAGCACAGTGAGGATAAAAACCTGTTTGTTCACCTTTCACACAATGTGTGAAGTGTGTGTATGTGTATTTGTGTGTCCAATTTCCATGACATGACGGTACTCCAGGTGACAGGTGGAAGGGCAGGTGGCAGTGGGTCATTGAATGACTTCCTCATTCAAGTAACGGTTGATTAACTTCCATTCCCCACACCTGTGTGTGTGTGTGTGTGTGTGTGTGTGTGTGTGTGCGCGTCCTGACTCAGAAAATCCTTCTGAAAAATAACACGGATACTTCAATTTGTCTGTAATTGAGAGCAATCATATACTGTGGCAGCAAAATTGTTCTATATATTTATATACTGTACATATAAAAGGCAAATAAAAAATTGTAAAGGAAGCTAAGCACCATGGTGAAAATGTAGTTCCTTAACACTGACAATACATACCGTAGATGATAGACATTTGTCTACCATTGAATCACATTGAATCAGTGTCCAGGACTGTTTCACATGATAAGGGGAGTCCTGCTGTGCGGCAGCCTGTTTGGTGCCGACCAGGGGGACAGGGTCTTACTCTAAGTTTAAAGCAGCCGTGTTTTGTGGCGACTGGTGGTACTGCACCCGCAATACTGGCTTGCAATACACAACCCCATTCAATTTTTTTTAATCTTTATTTACTACTATGCTACAGAATCGATCGCCGTCCGCTTATCCGATATCGGGTCGCGGGGGCAGCAGCTCCAGCAGGGGACCCCAAACTTCCCTTTCCCGAGCCACAT
>JAOEHI010008942.1:4375-34129 GCA_025447815.1 Percopsis transmontana | reverse complement strand
TTGAGAACACCTCAGTGTCCTCCTGTCCAACTGCAAAGAGCCTCGGAGTTGTCTTGGACAGTCAACTGTCCTGCGCAACCAACATTGCCGCAACGACCCGAACCTGCAAATTTTCCCTCTACAACATCACAAGGATAAGGCCTTTCCTCACAAATGAAGCGGCACAGCTCCTAGTCCAAGCTTTAGTAACCTCAGGTCTAGACTACTGCAACTCTCTACTTGCCGGGTTACCGGTCTCTGCTACCAGACCCTTATAAAAAAATCCAAAATGCAGCAGCCCGTCTTGTATTCAACCAACCAAAGTTCTCTCACGTAAACCCCCTTCCGAGACCTTCACTGGCTCCCCGTCTCATCCCGCAACCGATTCAAGACATTAGTGTTGGCCTTCGTGGCAGCAAAAGGAACCGCCCCGCTCTACCTCCAAGCAATGTTAAGATTCCAAGCCCCAGCCAGAGCATTAAGATCTACCACCTCGGCTGGCAGACTGGCACCTCAGTCACTACGAGCTGCGTGTAAGAGTCGTGCAGCCCAGTCCAGACTCTTCTCTGTCCTGGCGCTGCAATGGTGGAATGACCTTCCTACAGTGGTCAGAACAGCAGAATCACTACCAATCTTCCACAAGAGACCAGAGACCACCGATCTTTCTACCTCATAGAACTAATCCCACTAACTATCTGTTACGATCAGCGCGCACAGGCCTATGCGCACTCCGTGCTTCCCTTCCCTATTGCGCACCTGGAAGGGATTAGCCCCACAGGTGCGCCTCCTTTAGGGTTGTGGGAGTTGGGGCGTGATTTAGCTCTGATGCAGGTGGGAGGGAACATGTGGAGGTGTGGTTCACGGGGCTGAGAGGCAGATGAGGGCAATTACTAATCACCTGTCTCTCTTTTAAGCAATGAGTGAACACAGGGAAACAGACCGAGGAGACAGAGGGCCATTAGCTGAATAGGCCCTGTGTAAACCGTGTATGCTTCTGTGTCACAGGTAGTGTAAGCCCTGTGTCTGTGTATGTGTGTGCGCGTTCGGGACAACGCAAATAAAACCCGTGCAGAGCACGGATAACTCTACCCAGCATCGTGTGGACAGTGATTGTGTGCCACAAGGGTTAATTGTGAGACTATTTAAGTTTTGCCAACAGCACTCAGTGCTGTTGGTCATTGTATCGGCTCAGACGCCCTGTATGTTTGTGTTTTCCTTATTAAAAACTAGGCTTTATGCGTTTCTCTGGATATACCGCCTGTGTGTTTTCCTCTGGCTCGCGCTAACTCTTGCTTGACGAGTGTCGACGCCGTCAGCAACGCCCCAGCGAGAGCGGAAGGTGAGAGAGAGAGCGGAAGGTGAGAAGGAGAGGGTAGAGAGAGAGGAAAAGAGAGGGGGAGAGAAAGGAGAGGGAGATGGAAGAAAGAGAGAGGGTGAAGGAAGAGAGGGAAAGAAAAGAGAGAGGAGGAGAGAGAGAAGGAGAAAGAGAGGGAAGAAAAAGCGGGGAGAAGGCAGAGAGGAGATAGGGGAAACTGGAGCTAGCCCCACCTTTCAGTCCGCCAGAGCCGTTGCCTGTCTGTCCATGCTGCCAACGCCCTGACCCAGGTGTGGAGCCAGTCTCCGGGGCTGCCACCTGGTTGCTCACGTTGCTGGAGCCATCGTCTGGTCCAGCCGCTGTGGAGCCTACACCACCGCAGCCAGTCTCCAGAGCTGCTGGCTGCTCACTCATGTCGCTGGAGCCATCGTTTGGTCCAGCTGCTGTGGAGCCTACACCACCGCAGCCAGTTCTCTGGAGCTGCTGACTGCTCACTCACGCCGCTGGAGTCGTCGCCTGATCCAGCCGCTGTGGAGCCATCCCCGCAATCCTGCCCAGGAGCTGCTGACTGCTCACTCACGCCGCTGGAGTCGTCGCGCTGGAGTCGTCGCCTGATCCAGCCGCTGTGGAGCCATCCCCGCAGTCCTGCCCAGGAGCTGCCGCTAGCTCGCTCACGCCACTGGAGCTTTTGCCAGGTCCAGCCATCCAGGAGCTTATTCTGCCGCAGCCCGTCCCCAGAGCTGCCGCCTGGTTGCTCACGCAGCTGGAGACGTCGCCTGGCCCAGCCACTAAGATTCCATCATGGCAGCCAGTCTCCGGAGCTGGTGCCAGCCCTCTCGCGCTACTGGACCAGAGGCCAGGTGCCAAAGAGCTCACTCCACAGCCGTCTGTTCCAGGAGCTGCCATCTCACTACCACTTAGCTGCCATGGCCACCTGTTGTCTCTGGTCCGACCACCGGAGGATCCCTGCCTCAGCTGCTCGTCTCTGGTCCGGCCACCGGAGGGCCCCAGCCTCTACTGCTCGTCTCTGGTCCGACCACTGGAGTATCTAAGCCTCTGCTGCTCATCCCTGGTCCGACCACCGGAGGGACCTCACTATCCGCAGGAGAGCCCTTACCACTTTAAGGGCAACGCCGGGAGGCGCGCCTTAGAGGGAGGGGGGGGGGGTACTGTCACGATCAGCGCGCACAGGCCTATGCGCGCTCCGTGCTTCCCTTCCCTATCGCGCAACTGGGAGGGATTAGCCCCACAGGTGCACCTCCTTTAGGCAATATGTGCTGTTGGTCATTGTTTCGGCTCAGACGCCCTGTACGTTTGTGTTTTCCTTCTTAAAAACTACGCTTTATGTGTTTCTCTGGATATACCGCCTGTGTGTTTTCCTCTGGCTCGCGCTTACTCTTGCTCATCGCACACAAACAGTTACACTATCCTTATTCAATCCTCCTTTCCTCCCTTAAAAAAAAAAAAAAAGAAAATTTACTTCCTTCGACTCTGTTAGATCATCTCTAAGAATTTTAAGCACTTTGCAGTTTAGCAATTATTGACTGTTATTGACTGTTGAAGAGTGAATGATAACTTTCGATTATTGTAATTATTGACTGTTTTGAGGAGCGAATGATGAACCTTTGAGTAATGTTGTGCAAATGCATAGGTAAAGTAACCTTGTTACATGATCCTTATCCTAGGAGAATGTTATGTGCTTGTAAAAACTGGTGGTCAACCAGTTCAACTGTCGACAAATGTACTAATTATAGGTCGCTTTGGATAAAAGCGTCTGCTAAATGCTGTAAATGTAAATGTAAATGCACTAGACAATCCATGTCATATTTGACATTGTTGCCCATCTATGGAGGTAATTCCGGGCCAATAGTCTTGTAATTGAAAAACTAAATTTGAAACCGAAACTTCAAGTTTTGAACTTGAACTTACTTAGTTGGAAGTTCAATGACGGACTGTGTGAACTGCATGTTGTCCTGGTGGAGTAGACGCCATCACAAGCGAATAGCACATTGTGTTCACAGTGCTATCAGCCTTCTTTGCTGTCATCGCAAGCGGATACTGATGATCTTTTCAGTTCTATAGATACTATGCCGCATTCACAGTGCTATGTGGAATCTCAACCTTCTTTGGTGTCACTATTCAAACCCCTCTCAGTTGATACCACACCCCCTACACCAGATCAAAGCGAAAAGTCTGAACTTTGAAAATACAACCTGAAAATAAAAAAATACTATCTGAAAATGAAAAAAATACAATCTGAAAACATAAAATCTGTAACTGAAAAAATAAGACCTCAAATATAAAAATGAAAGTGAAAAATTTCTTCAAAGTCTGAATTTTTTTTTACTACACTTATTTTTAGTTTGAATACATTGTTGTATTTTTCAGATCAAAGCTTGAACTTTCAGTTTCAAATTTTTGTTTTTCAATTACTATTGGCCCTGATTTAGCTCCATACTCATCACTCAAATAATATTAAAACATTATTTTATTTAAAACCTCTTACTTGTTGTGTCTTACCATATGTTGACAGGTACGTCACGATGCAAACAACATTTTCACATGAAGAAAGTTCTTAACCTAATTACACAGAATGCACATTTCTGACATTTGTAAAGTAAATGGTGTGCAGCCTATGAACAATACTGTAACTGTACTGCCCTCGACAGCTCCCTGCTCACCTGTCTGTGGTTTCTGGGCTCTTTACAGAGCAGACAACGTGTTCTCATTTTCACTTCTATCTGCCTTAAAAAGGGAAGATGGGCTTTGTTCGCAAAACAGGGGGCCCTTTGAAATCCTCAAGTTAGCACCTCGAATACTGTCACCTCCTGCTGGGAGCAGCACAGACTGAAAGCATGAGAGCACTCCCATAGCAGATTAGAAGAGAGGAAAGGAGAGAAGAAAAGGGAAGAGGAGAGTCTTGAGGAGTCAACAGAACTGCTGTCTGGTTTCCACAAAAGATGGCTCCATTATTTTTACTATAATTTTAGGCAGTTGAGATTATATATGTTCCAGAGACTATTCATTGCGCGCACACACACACACACACCTGGGATCTTCTTGGCCCAGCTGATCATGAGGACAAGCTCTTTGTCAGCCAGGTTGGTAAGTGTCATCATCATGCTGGCCTGGGTGAAGGGTTTCTTCAGCTCTTCCATCAGGTAGATCTCTGGGGGCTCTGCCTCTATGATGCAGTAGATAAATTGTTCCGGGCTCATGGCTGACGGGCGGGGCCGCTCTGACTTGGGAAGATTTGGGAGGAGGGGTGCCTCCAGGTGGAGCTGTCTTTGGGAGTGAGGTCCGACCCTGATCAGACTCCGCCCATCCGCGGGGTCGCGACCTTGTGGCCCACCACGCCGGTGCCTGCCGCCGCGGTAACTGCAGCGCTCCCGCCTCACGCCTGAGAAATACACAACATGTACAAATACTCACAGTAAGGCAGTAAGTCCCCTTGTTATCCACTGTGTATTTAACCCAGTTTCTTATTCCTCTGTGCTGGTTCATCTTGTCTCCTTTTCTGTCAGTGTCACGGCTGCATGTAAGCTTACCAATGTTTTTTCTTGGGACAATCCTCGCCAGAGCTCCTTAGTTATTTTTCCTGTTTTTACCCTAGCCTGTTTTCCCTTGCTTTTAGTTCCAAGAGTAACCAGCTATTGGTAGATCATTTGTTCACGTGCCTGGACTTTCAATAAAAGACTGTACTTTAACGCTGTAGTGGAGTGGTGGGTCAAAGGAAAAAGAAACCTTGACAGATACAGGAGAACAAGGCTAACTGGAGCAAGCAGTGTTGTCTTACCACATTTCATCATGCCCACTTCATAGCATTTTCTCAAACGGCATGCCTGGCAGCTTTTACGACGGTTCTTATCAATGGTGCATTGGTTGGTGGCAGGACAGATGTAGTCATTATGTCCTATCAGATACACACAGACAAATGTAGTCATTAAGTCCTATCAGAGACAGACAGACAGAGAGAGACAGACAACCAGATGTAGTCATTATGTCCTCAGAAACACACAAACAACAAGAGACAAACAGGCAGAGACAAACAGACATAGAGACAGACTAACATTTCCAACACATTTCCAACACAACAACACTGACACACAGACAGACAGTCAGACCTTGAATGCTACGTTTAAAGAAGGCCTTGCAGCCCTCACAGGACCAGACGCCATAGTGGTATCCTGATGCGTAGTCATGACACACGGCACAGAAGTGCATATCAGCCTTCGGCACAACGCAGGCCAACAAGGAGGAGGAACAGTTGGCGGTGCCTTCCTCCCCACTCCTCCCTGGCAGCTTTCCGGAGCCCATGAGAGAACTGTGAGGAGAAAATTGCTGAATTAGACTCAGTCACAAGGACAACTTGACACAGTATGTTATTCAGCTATTTTAACTCTGGAAAAGACTCTGATATTAACGTTTTCGGTCACTGGAAAAATTACATTGTTAGATTGTCTGCATTTATCACTGAAACCAACAGACTGGACTCGTACATAACATGTGAAAGTTAAACTAGTTTTCACCAGGCAAAGAGATTATACAATTATGTCATCAAGCAGACAATTTTATACAAAGCGACTTACAGTGAGTACAGTTGCAGTTATTAAGGACCAGGGGCCTCATTTATAAATGCTGCACATGTAGAAAAGACTGTGTACGCCACTTTCTGCACAAAGTCCCAGATTTATAAAAAACAAACTTGCGGTAACATTTCCCTATCTCTACGGAAACTCTGACCCATGCGTACCTAGATTATGGAGGCAGAAATGACAAACGAGAAACGGCGACACCGATGGCAATAAATGAAACTCAGTTATTATTAACAGTTATTAGATTAATATGGCTGGCTATATTTAATAATATTTATAATAGAAGTTAAACTTTCTTATATAATATTTATGTTGTTCACAGGGTCAGGCAATCACGTCCGTTTAAGATAATCAATGATTAAGAATGCAACACTGCACGGATTCCATTTTATTTAGATAATTATTTTCTGGCAGGTTGATCGATCACATATTGTAAACAATAGTGCCATGAAGCCTATTACAGAAAGTGTCACACTTTTATGGGACACAATCATCGAGAAGTAAAATACTGAGACACGGAGCACAGACCACTCGCTAGATGACCGCAATCTCCCCTGCGATCACCGTCAGCTAAAGGTGACGGTGATTGGTAGTTGTGGGGGAGGATCTTCACGAACATAGACATTAGAATAATGTCTTCTAATGTCTATGTTCGTGACATTTTCCATTCATTATTTTGAATAATGATATCGGATTAAACTTTAAAAACTTTTTGAGAGGATCCAACTTAAAAAACTACAACATTCCCTGCTGCTGTGACGTCTTCCCTTTCGGCTGGGAGCCCACCACACTAACCACCAGACCATTCTACCCCCAAACAATATTAAAATGACAAGAACAGAACAATAGACTTTAAACACTTTTTATGGGACATTAAAGAGGTAATGTGAAATTGTATATCATTTTGAACTTTAGAGCTCAGCAAAAGCATGTCCCCATAAACACTTAAGGTATTAACATGTGCTTTGTCCAATTACATGCCTTGGATTTGCATTCTGACAGAATGGTGTTGCAGCTTTTGCTGAAAGTAGTTCCTGTTAATACTAGTGAATTATACACTTAATCTGTATCATGGCCGCAGAATATGAACCCACCTGTTGACATTTTGTGTTTTAGGCTCCACCCAGTGCTCGTGGAGTCCATTGGGGTCTGACTCGCTGTATGCCAGTGTCTGGGGGCAGTGCATCGTCAACGAGGGCATGTTGGGGGCGTGGCTGTGAGGGGGCCAGAACAGAGAGGGGCTGAGGGGGGGACAGAGTGAGGAGGGGGAGTCGGTGATGGCTGGACGGACGTAGCCGAGCATAGAGGGACTGTAGAAGGCCAGTGGGGCGGGGCTGTAGTCAAGATTACTGTCGATGTATGGGGAGGGGATGCAGACCATGTCCATGGTGACGGGAGGGCTGTAGACAGGCAGGAGGAGCTTAAGGGAGCGACCCCGCTCCAGGGCCTTGCTGGAGTTGACTTCATGAAGCTGGAGAAGAGCAGAGGTGTTGTCATCTAGCCCTGGGGGGGAGGCCATGTTGGGGAGAGCTGAGCGGAGAAGAAGATGATCAAGATGGTGTCCCACTGTGGACACGCCCTGCACAGACACAGTGGCAACAAAGCTACACATGAACATGGAAGAGATGAGAATGTGAGTTCTGGGCATGACATTATGCTGTAGTTCAGTAAGATGCATACAGAGAGTAAATCAGATGTCAATCAACCTAGACAGGTTGGCCCATTTAGGTCATTTAGCACTTTTATCCAAAGCGACATACAATGAGTACAATGACAAGTATTAAATGGAGCAGACAGACTGAGGACAAACAAAGGTGTCATGGTTTTATTTACACATACAGCACATTACAGCCTTGTTAACACCACTGTCTGCCTCTCTTCTATTAAGCTTGTTTGCCGGAAGATCCGCCTTAAAGCTAAACCTGGAAATGTGTCACATTTTTAATAGAAGCAGTTAGAAGAGTTTTGTTTTAACCCACTATGGTACTGTGTTGCCTGTAGCTTACATACCCATTTCTGGCCTTGAACATTCATACAATACCACCTTATATATGATGCAATACTTCAAAAAAGTGGCAAGGCCCTAAGGAAACGAATATTTTAATTTGTTACGAGTCCGTGGGGGACATTTTGAATCTCTTCTTTGCATCCCCCCCACACAGTTCTGCTCCATTATCTCCACAAAATTCATCGAAAAACTTGTTTTCTTGTGATTTTGTCATCTGGAAAAAATTTGATAACACAATATAAGGTGAGTAAAGTATTATTTTTAATTGTTTAATGTACTATTTAATTAAGTAATATAAATGTATTAAAATGCAAATGTTGCCTTGAAGCAACAACGTACCATTAAGGAATCCAAACTTGAGTGGTACCACACAATTGTGTTCCTCCTGATGGATTTCACTTTAGTCAATGCGTGGTTCTTATACCAGGGACTGTGGTATCACAAAGAAAGATCTTGAATGTAAGCCTGCTTACATTCAAGGTTGCAAGTTGCCTTTGCATGGAGAAGAAAGTCTTGAAGAGGAGGGGGAGACGATCTCAAAAAGACCTGGCTGAGGAGAAACACAGAGGTCATGCTGCACCACTGCCATTAACACCTGTGCATCGGGACAACACTGATCATTGGACAGTTTGGGTGGAGAACAGTGGCCGATGCAAATATCCTGGCTGTAAGGGAATAGTGAAAGTGCATTGCTTAAAGTGCATCATTTATGTTTTTTTTAGACAGTTCTATGAGAAGAACTGCTTCACTTATTTTCACAAGCAGTAAGCCAAAAATGGCAGCACCACAACAACTAGTGGCATGATCTGTCAGGAAAGCCACACAATAAAAAAACTGAAAACCAGCATTTAAATGTACCACAAACATTTTGTTTTAAAGAGGGTATTGTGTTTAGCTCTGTCTGTGTGTGGGAGGGACTGTGGGGAGGTGTGGTTCACGGGGCTCCTGTGGATTGGGAGTAGGTGTGGACAATTAACAAATCACCTGCCTCCATGTATAAGCAGAACCAAAAGCACAGCTCTGGGGAGATGCCAGGGAGACGGAGGCTGGCAGGTATACACCAGGCACTGTGAAGAGCGCTTAATTTTTTAAAATATTTTAAAAAGATTTCTGTATTGTTTAATGAATATACCAGGCAGTCTTGAGCACTGCACAACAACCTAGACCTATGTGTGGCATGAAACCTACTACAAGAGTTATGATAGCTTTATTAGTGTTATGATGTTGATATAAATTGATATAAATATAAATTAAATAATATTTTAAACAATAAGTAGCATTTTTATTTTTTATTTTTATTCTTTACCATTATGGTACAGTGTTGCATTGGGGCAATACAAGAGAAAAAAAGACAATTTTAAAGACTTTTTTTTTTTGGTCTATTTTATGACAAAAAAAACGTATAAATATTGTTTTACCTACTGGCATCACAATGTGTACCATAGAGGGTTATAATGAGCTTTTAAAAAATATTTTGACACCAACGTTAAAGCTGCATTACCTAACATTTCTACATTCTACAATGTTTAAACAATCATTTTATATGAAAAGGGTGACTCACAGTGGTGGTAAGTAACGAATTAAAAATACTTTTACTTTACTTAGTATTTTTTGGGGGATCTGTAATTTACATGTATGTTTTGATTTGTGTCTACTTTCACTCTTACTCCACTACAATTTTAAAGACTTTACTTTTTAATCCGATACATTTCCTCATGCCCCCTCCAAGTATTTGTTACATTGGCATTCCAACCCAATTAAAAAGGTGTTTTTTCGTTTGAAAAAATAATGCTCAAAACCTTTGCCAGATCACCCATGGCCATATCATAAAAATATGTTCGAAATCACTGCAGTCAAGGTAGATTCTTAGACTCAAATGTCTTTGTCTTCCACGGGTAAATTAAATTTCAGCGTTCAAAATTTCACCCTCAAATTTGAGAAAACATATTGAGGTGAGTTTTGAGTAGCCAAGTGATTTCATATTGAAACCTGCCTTGTTAACAGCTAATGTTAGTCAGGTTAGCTAACGTGTATTGTGTGTGATTGAACTAGATGGATGCAGGAGAGAATCAAGCAAGTGGGCTGGTTTTCCAGGATCCAGTCGCGGATAGACCTGGAAAAGCTGACTAGCTTAGCAACGTTAGCTCTGTGTTTCACATAATTTCCCTTTACTATGTAAACATACTAATTTACTATGAACACGTCTCATGGCACACACCATGACATTAAACAGGTCACAAAATAAAAGTAGATAACCATAGTCTATATTTGCTACTTTTGAATGCAGCTATGTTGCCTGTTTCTATGTAGCCTATACAGTTAAAAATAATGACATGAAATGTGATTTAAATGGCCTACAATTTCAACCATTAAAATATTTTAAAAATGTGAATATGGATTTTTCCTGCAGCACACCTGGGCAGCTCTTACATCACCACCAGTGTGCTGCAGTACACAGTTTGGGAAACACTGCGTTAGCTAACTAGCTATCACTGCATTGATAACTTGGACCATGTCGAATGGCCTTTTCAATAAAGCTGGCAAGCCACATGTAGGCTATACGGTTCTTATAGAGGAATTAGGCTTAATAGTTTTATATTTTGGGAAATGCACATTTATTAATTTAATTTCTCTTTCTTGCAGAGAAAGCATCCCCATCAGTTTCTCTAAATTTACTCAGTTACAACAGCTCACAGAAGAGAAAGTTGAATGAAAACCCTTCTGCCAGTACTAGCAAGCAGCTGAAGTTGGATTTGTCTAGCAAGCGAGTGTCACAAGTGACCATAAACAAAGCAGTGATGAAGTATGTCAAAGAAACTGACCTCACAATGAGTGAGGTAGAATAGATCACAACCACCACACACTGCTGGACTGCCAGAAGGCGCAGCTTTACAGGCATAACAGCTCACTGGCTTGATCCAGGACTGGTGTTTTAGACTGTATTGGTTTTGCTTGGTGTACCTAATAAAGTGTCCGGTGAGTGTATACTTTGGCCATCATTAACTAATGTTCTGAATGCCATTCTCTTCTATTTCTGCATGTATATGGGACATGCATTGTTTTTCCAGGACTGGACTACATCAATCTGGAGATGGAGCCCTTGCATCCGCTCAGTGACTTGCATGCCATCTCTTCTGATGACAACTTTTTCTCATCCATCAAGTCAAACGCACAAGAAAGCTCCAAAGAGCTTGAGGGATATTTGGCATGTTCTGCTGACCACAATAGTCTGCTGAAGACCTTCCCCTCCATCTACAAGTTGTACATAAAGTTAAACACACCCCTTCCTGCCTAAGCGGCGTGCGAGAGGCTATTTAGTACGGCAGGACTTCTATTTAGCCCCAGGAGAGCCAGGATGAACTCCAGCAATTTTGAAAATCAGCTTCTGCTGAAGCTGAAAAGAAGCTTTTACAGTTTTGAATAGTATCAGCTACCGGCAAAGAACTGCCCCCAAATGGACCTGTCCATTACCCTTGAGAACACCACAGTGTCCTCCTGTCCAATCATTGTCCCTTATGACTGTGATTCATTTAACACGAGCAAAAAGAGAGGGAGAGATATTGAGAGGTCAAAAAACTATGTGGCTCCACTCTCTGTTAGCCTGACTGTCCACTAACGTCACTTAACGAACTCTTGTGAGAGTATTCCCAAGCAATTAAAAAGGTATATGCGGTTAAAGAAAAGACGATAACAGTCCTTAATTCCCCAAATATTACCACATACATCTTAGATAATCATACAATTAACTCTGTAAATTACTGTAAATATTAACTGCATCAACCTGTAAATATTACCTTCACTTACCTCTACATAAATGAATCATATAAATTACTGTTAACAGATAAATTAAAATTATTTATCAGTAAACTGCATTTAGGCTCCTACACCATACATCTAGTATTTAAAATCATCCAAAGCTAGTGCTGACGTAGATTCGAGCGATTGGTTGTACTTTGTACTTCTTCAAATTTAAATGTTAATGTTATCCCCCCTCTCAGCCCCATCCCCCCTAAGCTCATTGCCTACTTTTTAGTATTTTTCAAAATGCAGTGGGTGGAGTCAGGCTGCATGCATAATTAATATTTTTACTCCTTGTTTTGAAGGTCAGACATAGTGTAAAATATTTTATGTTTAGCCTTAATTTAGCCAAGAAGATGACGTGAGTCGTAATGCCGTTGTGACTTGAAGTTATAAGGTTAAGATTCTCCTAGATTCTGCAATGATTCCGTTATCCAAATCAGCTAATAAAAATGCATCAAAAGATCAATAAGTTGAAATTCAGGGACACAGTGCAAACTGTGGCTGCATGTGTGAATGAGCTGACGCAAAATGTGTAGGATATGCAGGGTCCCACTTATAGGCAACACAGACTAAATGGGGTTTAAAGCATCTGTAATTACAGGCTCATGTCATGTCTAACAGAGGTTTTATAACACAAATTGTTACTAATGCAGTGATCTTCAAACCTTAGAGCCATGCTTTGACCACCCTCATGTGTTGTAGTTTATAATTGCTGCACTGGATACAGAACACCACTGTACAATTTGGCATCTAGCTTTTATGAAAAGCTATTTTCAGTGAGTACAACTACAAGTATTAAGGAGCAGGTATGGGTTAGACATCTTGTTCAAGGATGCCTAATGGTGGTCCCAGGAATTGAACCCAGATTCAAACACCCATATCACTAGACTATCCTGTGAAAATAGTTTTGTCAATCAATGGTATTGTTTGTAAGTTATGAAATACAGTACTTCAAATCCATTTCAGATATTGCATTAGTTGACCTAATTAATTATTCCTTGGACTTGGATTTTCACAGAAATGTTTACTCTCTCACTCACACGCACACGCACACACACACACACGCACACACACACACATAGATTGATCAGAATGCAACAGCTTGCATAACTGTGTAAAAGGTGAAAAACACAATATTCACCTTTATATTCATGTTACATATTAGTGTTACAGGGTAAATATGTCATTAAACACAACCTATAATACAATAGCAGGGGCATCTATGTATTCTCTATTCTCTCTTGACTATGACAAACTATAACCAATAAGTGTCAAACAAGTAATTGGTTCGTTAATGAGTACCAAACTGAACAGCCAAGCACCCTGTGGCTTCAGCCTTGAGCCGAAACACTGCTAACATCGTGGAGACACAAATCGAAGTCGAAACACGACTCACCCAAAATACCTCTAGAGGTCACTATTATTTATTGCGATTAGCAAAAAATTTTACATACTGAAGCAAGACTTGTTTAATCTAAATGACCCATGAAGAGAAAACGTGTTCTGCTGACAGACATTAGTACAACATGTCACCATTGTTGACTTTCATATTATATGAACCTGGACCATATACAATACCTAGTGCTCTGTTGTAGTCGTTGAGCAAGACACAGGCTCTGGTTCTAAATAACACTGGGGAAATTTTATTAAGAATTTAATTAGTGAAAGCAGCTGACAAGTTGTACTTATACTGGAGCAGATCCATGGTTAGTACTTCTACTACAGCAGATACAAGGGTAGTACTTCTACTGGAGCAGATACCTGGTTAGTATTTCTACTGCAGCAGATACAGTACATGGTTAGTACAGCAGATACATGGTTAGTACTTCTGGAGTAGATACATGCTTATTACTTCTAGAAAAGATACATTTTCCAGGTGAAATACTGTTCTAACCACAGAAGATTATCAAAAGTAGAAATAACACTATGATTCTACCAGCATGTAGATGATGGTCAGACAAAAACAGGAGGGAAGACAAAATTTCTGAAAGTGCTGACTCATTTAGATGTCTGTTGAATAAGGGTGCAAGTTAAATAAGTGAAAAGCTAGCATTATGTCCATAAAATGCCAAATGGAGGCTTAATCAAGCAAAGGTTTACTTTGTTATAGTTATTGATACTTTGGACAATAGTAATATATGTAAAAAATGACTATATTCTATATTCTCTCTGGGCAGTCAAAACTAAACCAGAAATAACCAAAATTAAAGTTTAATCGGTCAGTAAACAGCCTGGAAAACCATTGATGAAAACCGTGATGAATCACTTCATAAACTACATAAACATTTAATTGTGACATGGAAACTGAAGACAGGCTACTTACAAGTACATTCTGGGCTGGGCTGCACAAGGCTCTACCTTCTGGCAAGGAGAAGAACTGTTTTGTGGTGGCTGTGGTGAAGTTTGAGCTTTGGACAGAAAGGAAGGCGTTGCAGCTGCCAGAACTAGCAGGCCAGCCTGGCAGAGATCCACGGTAAATGATATCAGCCAGGCAGTGGGTCAAAGGTCACTGTCTTAATGAAATAGATCTCTTTTATGCTACCGTTATTCATTGACCGTATATGATTTGGAAATATCTGATCTATGGGTTATTTAGAGCAGTGGTTCTTCTGCAGGGGGTCATGAGATGAGATTTTAAATCTAGTTATTTTTTAATATAGTTCCAAATAGTGTACTCTATGTACAGTAGATAGCCATCACTGTGTCTTGTGACAGGAAACTATGTAACCACTGAGCTCTTATGGCAGCAGTGTATGTGGCTGTCATGTAAGGGCTTAATGAGACATTCAGTGCTTCTAGCAACTACCCAGCATCTGGCATGGTATCCCACAATGTACTGCACACAATCCAGAAGTCAGAGTGTCAGTTCTCCACGTGTTCTAAACTCAACACATTCAAAACACACACACACACACACACACCGTTAGCTGTTCTGCAACTTTACATTACTACATTAAGATAGTTCTGTTTATGTCTTTATATTACAGTATACTGTATATAAACTATTGTTATGGCCTTACATATTTTAGTTGTTAACTTGCATATTATGGGTTGTCTTTACTTTTCTATTATGGCATAAAGGTTGATAATAGGGGCTGGGGCGAAGCGTCAACATACTGTTGTATTTGATTAAGAAAATACGTCCATTTGCGTGGTGTGCGTCGACGCACCATTGCCATCTTTGAGGAGGGCAAGATGGCTTTGGCTACTTACTGTACTTTTATAAATGTATCTGTTTTTTGGCTACCTGTCCCAACGCACTCCATGCCAACATAACCTTATATCCTGTGCATTTAGTACCTGAAAGTTGTTGTATGTAATGTAATGTAAATGTAAGCTTACCATTCAGTTTTCTAATTTCTCCACCACCATTGACGCAAAACTAAACAATCTCCGTCTTGTTAAGAAACCAACCCTGGACGCATCCGCAGCTCAGAACTACAGACTGGTATCTCTCCTTTCCTTCTTATCTAAAACACCTGAACACGCTGTCTCCAACCAACTTTCCTCCTACCTCTCACAACAGAACCTCCTGGACCCTCACCAGTCTTGTTTCAAGGCTACTCACTCCACTGAAACCACTTTACTCATGGTGATGGTGAAGCCCTACACATTGCTAAAGCCTCCTCCTTCTCCTCAGTCCTCATCCTCCTAGACTTGTCTGCAGCATTCGACACAGTAAACCACCAGATCCTTCTATCCTTCTATAGATTTTGAAGGTCTTTAAAAAGAAGAAGAAATTTTACTCAAACTTGACTCAAACTCTTGTTTGGGTTGGGTTTGATCCACAAAACTACCCAGAATGTTTAATTGCTGTGTGCCAGTTTGCGTGTGTGTGTTTGTGTGTGTGTGTTTGTGTGCATGAGTGTGTGTATCTGTGTGAGCACATGGATGTGTGTGTGTGTGTGTGGGTGTGTGTGTGTGTGTGCGCGTGCATGTGGTCAGAAAGTCAGAAATTATATGATTGTAATTTTTCACTTGTTATGACCCCGCCTGTTCCCTGTTTATGTTTTTGATTTGTCTCTTGTATTTTTGTTCCCTGTTGTCTTTTCCATGTTCCCCTGGTGTGTCTACCTTGCTTCCCTGTGTTCTTCCCGGCCCCTCCCTTACTCCGCCCTTCTTTCTCTTTTATGGCCCTTCCTTGTTTCCCAATCACCGTCTCACCTGTTTCCTGTTCCCCAATCATCCCCAGTGTATTTAGTCTGTGTTCTCCACTGTGTCATTACCTGTCATTGCCTGAATGTCAATGTCTGTGTCTTAGTTTTTTTGCATAGGCCTAGGCATAGATCTTTGTCATTGAACCTTTTCTAGTCGTCCAGCCTGGGAGTTCCTGTTTTGTAATTTAGCTACTGCTGCCTGGTTCCCTTAGTTATCCTTTTTATCCTGGTTTTGTATTTTCCCCGTGTAGTTTTTGTTAATCAGCCTCTTTTGAACACCACTCCTGTCTGCATGTGTCTGTGCCTGTGTCCTAAACTACACAATCCCTGACATCACTATGTATCAATTCACACCAATTATCAAATTACAAGAAGAATGTGATGGAGAAGAAATAGTATCAGCCATCACAATATCAGTAGATGCAGCTGTGATATTAGTAGTTGCTGTTCTTGTGTCAGAGGCACCAGTGATGAACACAAAGTTATTGCACTGAATGGCCTTTATGAATTCTTCAATGTCTTCCTCTCTCATATACTTCAGTCTTCCTCTGTCTCCACTCCATACTGTATCAGCTTCTTTGCCATTCGATTTAGTGGCTCTACAGGAATACTGGGAAGTGTAGTGAGGATAGCCTCCCTGATCATATCACTAGGTTCCATACAAATGGTAAAAAGAGTGGTGGAGTGAGATCACTGACAAGCCAAGCATTTTATACTCTGGCAGAGGATAGTTGTCAAGTAGCTTTTTATGAGCAATACAGACATAATATGCACTACTTTCTGTGAGGCAATAAACCCCTTGATAAACAAGCCGGACAAAAATGAACTTTTAATTAAAACAAAAAGGAACTTAATCCTGCTAAAGACAAGTCCTATTTTTTCTCCAGGATGACACACATGCTCTTTTATAGATAGTGCCTTTAACACTAACCTCATGTGCTTCAACAGTGTTGCTTGCCTGAAAGCTAAGAGGGGATACTGATTCTTGTATCTTTTCACTGTATGTAAGCGATGTGTTGTCGGGGGGTGAGTGTAGGCGCAAGCCAGAGAGAACACGAAGACAGCCGAAAGAAAATTTACGCGTGCAGCGTAGTTTAAAACCCAAATAAAGAAACACAAAGTACAGTTACTGCTAAGAACATTAAAACAATGACCAACAGCCAGTGTTGTGCCTGAATGTGTTTATTGAACGATAGTTTATGAACTCGTTCATATTTTGGGCGAACGTGAACTGAAGGTACTGTATTACTGCCTGATGAACATATTTATTCTGGTGTCTGTGAACGGCACGCTCTCTCAGTTTAACTTCGTTCATTAGTTTGCCAGATTTCTATAGAGCCTTCCACGCGAAAACCCGGCTAAAACACACCGTAAACAGGCCTTAATATGTATCGGAAAAAACACGCTATCTGGCAACACCAGCCACCAGTGTCGCACCGCCGCATGCGTCATCAAAACAAAAAGCAGCATGGAGGCAACAGCAGCATGGAGGCAACAAATAATTTTTAAAAACAATAGGTCGCAGCAACATATGGAAAAAAGAACTATGAACTAGTTCATTTTTGGAACTGTGAACTTTTGCCAAGGATGTTTCACGATTAATTTAGCAGAATCTGCAGAGGTGAGTACTCTTGCTAAAGGGTAAACAAAACTACCAATATTGTGTGATCCCACGTTATGACCAGTGATGGCACACAGCACACACCTCTGTACACCTGTCCATCAGACATGACTAAACCATTTTTCTCTACATCCTTCAGATCTGTTATAAGAGAGCTAAAGAATTTGTCGTGGCCAAAGTATTTATAATCCCTCTCTTGACATAATAAAGCTGCATTTGATCAACACTTGACCTATTTTGTGGTGCCAGTGAAAAGCACACAGCAAGAACTTTGTGCTTCCTCTTGCCTGATCCAAATGGATTAGCAACGTCAAAAGCATATTGGAACTGGTTCAATGTATCTGACTTTTAACATTAACATTTTCTTCTTTTATCAGTTATTAATGGACCAGTGTTGCAAGACCATAAGATCCACTGATTTTAGGACATCCACAATATTATTTATATCACTGTCTGATATATCTAGAATCACAAAATTCTCTTTGAGTTTATGACTGGTTGACATCATGCATGTCCTGTAAATCCTCAATGTTCTGGATTCCTGTAGATGGAAGTAACAGTATTGCCTGCAGTTTAAGGTGAAACAAAGCCAAACTGTTTAAGAAGAGGGATTCATCAGCAAACTCAAGGAAAACATCTGATTTGTCTTTCTTTCCATCAAAATAATCTAGAACATTCTCTCTGCACTAATTTGAGCTAGCTACAACACTGCTAATAGGAACCTTTTCAATGGATTTGAAACACACTAAATAGCAGACAATTAACATGAACTCACAATGATTTTATACTTCCTAGTCAAGGATAATAGCATACCATTTCCTAACATTTGCTGTAAATCAGAATAAGAGTGGTGACTTACATTACAGTGGCGGTCACTTTTCCATTCAAATGGGCATCTCTGAAGGCTGAGTAGATTGTAGTGGGCTGTTCCTTTGTGGTGATTAGTCGTGCTCCAAGCTGATTGGCTGTCACTGCGTGGAAAGCAGGATAGTCTAGTGGTCTAGGTGTTGGACTCCCATCTGGAAGGTCGTGGGTTCAAGCACCACTGTGGCCCCACTAGTAAGCATCCTTGAGCAAGATTCTGATGGTAAATTTTAACCACAGACAAACTAAGACCAGTCCGGTTGGATGGTGGTAAGTCAGGAAACAGGCTTTATTAATACAATGTGCACATCAAAAGAGAAAAACGTATGGCTTCACATAGAATGTTTCACCAATGCCTCTCTGCCAACAAAGAGGAATCTCTTGCTTATATAGTTAAGAACAAAAGCCAAAAGGGAGGTCTTGTCACAATATTCAGGTAAACAAATATTTACATTGAATAGTGTAGCCATAAGGTTGGGGCCCTTCTTCTATCACAATGGGAGAGGGGTCTGTTGCCAGCCTGCCCTGGGAACTATTGACACCTCTCGAGCACAGGAAAACGGATGTACATTACAGCTGGATTGGAATGCAGTTTATTAACAGTTAGTGACAATATTACAGGTAAATGCGAGGCCAAACTTTGCCATGGCAGCTGGGTGTTGGCTGGGTACCTCTATTATGTAAAAACACTCGTGGAATTGTGTTCCATATTGTTATTTGCAGTGGATACAGTTGAAATTCCCCTTTCCTTTTCAATATGAACATGATGACTGACGGCATTAATCAAAGTGTTCATTTAACAAACTATTCAACAGATCAGCATTGCAGGTCACATAAATTCAATGTCGATTTTTTTCTGCACAGTTTAAACATCAGCTTAAACTATAGCATAATAAAGTAATACAAGGTTTTCGGTGCCACTGTTGCAGAAATCGCATATCAGATCCACTTATACAAGTGAAAACTATTCAGGCATTCTGGCATCAAAAAATACATAACCTTGTTACATAATGCTGTTAACAAATGTACTAATTGTGGGTCGCTTTGGATAAAAGCGTCTGCTAAATGCTTAAAATGTAAAATGTAAAAATACATGTCAGGAATGTTAATGACCGTCAAGGAGATTCCAGCCAATGAGCATAATGTTTTAGCTTGAAAATGTGGGCACGTCTTTGTACCAATGATACTGGATAGTGAAATGAATTTTATTTTAACTGCACATTCTACCAAGCGAACAACAGCAAACAAATAGCTACTTTGATTTGATTAGCCTATATTCCTCTCCTTATCAGACATCCCAACCTGGAAAAATTTATTTCAGGGAAGTGGCTTCAGTTATTTTATAAATGTTAGATCCTGCACTCTTTCAGCTTCCCAAGATGCTCAGCTGTTTACAGTAATGTTTACAGTAAATTTCTGTAAATAAAGGCATTCTCCTAAAGTGCTGTAATCACTTTTTTCTCCCAGATTGCATTGCATTTTACAGTATGATACTGTATGACATTAATACAGTTAGAATGCTGTTCAGATCTCACTGTTAATTTACATCAAAGTTTTACAGTATATTTTTGATGACTTGGTTCGATTTTCAACAGCAAGAACAGTTATTACAGTTTCATTACGATTTCTGTATTTTCATTTCAAATTGGTAAAATAGGAGTGGGTGATACAAGGTTGTGATGCTACGGGCTTCCTTTTTCATTCTTCAGAAAAACACAACGCAGAGCCTACACCGGTTATACATGCACACACTTTGAATGGTGTTTATAAATGTATTGGCTTGCCATTGTCCAACAGGATGTCAGCATAATGTTACTTTGTACATGAAGTGTGACAAAGAATGACATTGTATTAAGCAATGTGTTTACATTTTGGTCATTGCAATTGTTAAACCTTAATATTGATGGAGTATTCAAATATTTTATTAGATTCATTTAGAAATTAAGTGTTAGATTAGTCAACTAAACAAAAAATAATGTCTAGATTAATCAATAAAAAATAATCGTTAGTTGTAATGGCTAATCCAAGTTCAATTATTTTCCATTTAGCCAACGGAGGTTAGGTTAGGGAGTTGCCGACACGCACAGAGATTGAAATCTACCTTATCGACTCCCTAGTGACGCAGAAGCCAGGAGGAGCATCATATATGTCACACATATGTATCAGGCAAGTAATAGGTAACTGACAAACATAGCCAGGGTGCAATTTGTAAAAAAGGGGGGGATATTTTGAAACATTTTTATTCATAAAAATAAATGATCTAAAAAAATAAAAAATAAATTAACTGCATTTGCAGGAATTTTTTAATATATTTTTCTCATTTGCAGTTTTAGGATTTTTTTGTGACGGTCCTGTAAATTATGATGATATGCTGCTCTGGACCCTTTTCATTGTTCCCAGCTAGCTAGCTGAAATAGCTGAAATATTACATAAATATTTGTCCTTACTGACATTCTGAAAAGCCGTACATGGATCAAAGCAAATAGACAGGATCATTAGATAAATTAGCCGCAATGTCATCTATTGTCTCAGAGGCCAGCGCTGACAGTGGGTGGTCCATTTCGGGTTTTATTGATCTATCGCACTATAGACAGTTCACTTTACAGCGCTTTACTTAGTTTAAAATAGGCTACGTCTATATCCCAGCCTCTGCTGAACCATGGATTGATTGCAAAGTTAAACCATCACAGTAGAAACAACTTTACTGCTGCTGTTACTTTTTAAAGTAATAATGTTAACGTTACATCGCGATGCAGAGCTGCAGTGAAAAGCATGCATTATGTATGTATGTAAGTGTTTAAATGAAGCGCAGTGACTGGATTAGGGGAGAGTGAGTGATCAAAAAGATTTAGCCTCTATTGAGTGAATCCCCGGTGTAACTACGGTCATTCTCAGTGGGGTAACTGGGACACTGGGCTGCTTGTCATCACAGAAACAGATCATCAGATTGTGATGTTTATTCCCGCTTTATTAATATGCTGCCTTCCCTTCGACGCACACCGGCTCCACCGCCCAGCGGACCTTCTACAGGCTAGCCAGTGTTGATAGGCTATTACTCCTGAGGTATAACCAATGAGATAGCGCCGGGGGCGGGACATTGAGCAAGTCTGCAGAGTGGTGATTACAGAGAGGCGGCTACATCAGAGCCAGCCAAAGTAGCGCATTTTAAAATGAAATTGACTCTAACCAAACCACGGATCAATCCGTGATGAGTTTTGTGATCTGTCTCGCCACTAGTGTAGTAGCACTGATCACTTTGAGGGGGGGGATACATTTGGTCCCCACCGGGGATAAAAATAATTCAGCAGAGGCAGGGATACGTTGACCAGAAAGGGGAAATCCCACGCATCCCCCCAGGCAAATCGCACCCTGGATATAGCCTATTATATATACAAATGTATAATTATGATGATATAATCATTATACAACTAATTCTAACCACATAGATGTCAATACACAAATGTAGAGAAGGTAAACCAGATTAAAAGGTGTTTCAGCACTGATGATTCTGATTAATAATGGAGCACAGAGCACATGTGTACCTGTTTCGCCAGGAAACTGCTCCACCTTAAATGAAATCCAGCAGCCTTGTGAATTTATCTCTGTTAGCATTAAGTGATGTCTGTCGTAGAGCAGGCTGGGAAAAGTGTTTTACCTTTGTCTCTACCGGTCGTGTCTGACACCACACTATCCTAATATTCCTCCTCTATTCTCTCTAATAGAATTTTATACAGTTAAATAATCGTTTGAGCGCTACAGGAGAACTGTCAGGGCAGTGTGACCTCTTACCTTCGACCTTACCGCTATTTGAAGACAAGACATATGGTAGGTGATTTGAGAGTTAACACTAGAACGTCTGAAAGGTACGGAGGTGGAATGGGGGGGGGGGGCATTTCTGTCCAGCCTCTGTGCTGGCAGCGGAGGTAGTCAGAGAGCCAGAACTGTCTGTGTAAATGAGACAGCCCGGCATGGCGGAACAGGGGTGTGGTGTTTTGATGAAGCTTGTCACCAGACTCGTGTATCCACAAGAACGATATTATTTCATAAATGTTTATAGCCTACTATAGCAGATGTGTATAGCAGTACTATAGCAGAGTTTTATGAGGCTGGCGGCAGCCGCTATGGGGAATCAAGACAATATTGTCAGAAACTGACTGACAAGATTATTTAATGTCACGACATGTAAACCATACACATAAATAGGCCTATATAAAACATATTCATTCATTATTCAGCGAGTCATTTCACCTAAAGCCATAGACACATATAGACTATGCCACAAGCCAGTTAGTGTCAGTATAACATCCGGGGAACTATTTGGTGCAGTTCGACATTTTAGTTCTGTTTTCCAGTCTGTGCTTTCCCTGTGTTCCATGTGGTGTTCCGTTCCTGGTTTTTTGTCTCCCTAGTTGTCGTGTGTGGATTTCATTATTATTTTCACCTGTGTACCCCCATGTGTATTTAAACCAGGTGTTTCCTGTTTCCTGTTCTTTGCTAGATTATTTTGTACCCTGTCTTGTTTTCTAATCCCCCGTATATGTCTCCGTGCCTCCCTACGTTTGGATCCCGTCGATCAGATTGTAACAGTCAGTCTCTTATCAATGAGCAATGCTGAGGTAATTTATCAACACATTTTCTAATCCGTGAGTCTGCAGTGCAGATAGACCTTTCTCTGCCAAATCTGTATTGCACATTACGTCTCTGATTCCGGAACACCGGATTGCTATGTAAAAGGACAATGTCCGGCCCATTCACTACAATTCTAAATTTACATATACTGTAATGACAATTATACTGTATATTATAAACATTCTATTTATAAACAACCATTTTGCCAGGGTAATGCCTCACAGTCATTCTCAATATGGACAGCACTTAAATAAAATAAATAATAATAATGTAATAATAAATAAAAATAAAGATTTATATTCATCACATGCCCGGTTATTTATATTTTACTTATTAAGTGGGCATCTTCTCTTTTGTGCTCAATTTAAGCAGTCAGGTCATTAGAAGATGATTGCATTTTTCCAACACACTAGAATAAGATGTTTTGTGAATCAAATTAAACCACACAGTGAGGGCGAGTAACGAAAAAACTTGTCATATTGCCTTTTGAAGCACTGAATATGGAATGCGGCTATAGTATTATGGGTATATCAAAATGGGTATATTAAAACCATGGCCAACAGTTATTATTAATGTAAATCTATAGTCCACTGACCCACTGCAGCCTAGAATGCCCACTAGATTTGAGGTGTGAGTATAATTTTGCTGAGAAATGCAAAGCACTGCTGTTAAGCACACAATGTTCCATTCAAGCACTGCATGTAAGAGGAAGGCAGCGACACTGATGTCTTGGTGGGTTCTCATATACAATATATGATGTGTGTCAACATGCCTCTCCACCGGTCGGTTGTTTGGTCGCTGTCAACTTCGACGTCTGAACATGGGTTCTAACCTAATGGAGGCACCCGTAAAGACTCCTGGCTTCAAAACGTCTCTTCGGAAAGCAGTGGGTAACAATGCACACATTGGTCCTTATCTTACTCCTGACACTCCTTGCTAGTTTCAGATCGACGTAGTTGTCATTTACGAGGGGTGGAAGTTATCAAAATTATTTGATCAAAATGGGGTTGATAAAAGTGCATTTGTTATAAATATATTAATTCTACTGTTCAATATATTTGATAAAATCAAAGGCCGCTTTAATAAATTGCTGTTGGTTTGATTAATTATGAGCATAACTTTTTCATTCAATGCCATTTTTATAAGGCAGCATTTATCATTTGTGTCAAAGCTGTTTGGTTGAAGGGTCAAAGTTACAAAAATTCCTTGATAAATATACAGGTGACAAAAAGGTGTGTGAATTAAAAAGAAAACGTCAACTCATTTATCAAATCACTTGTGCCATTATATCTTCCGTTCAATCTATTGCTCCTCTCTCCATTCATATTGTATACTGTGGGGGTGTTTGTGGTTTAGCTGTCTAGAGAGAGACTGACTGACTGACTGACTTACTGACTGACTGACTGACTTCTGGAAGGCTGTGGCAAGGCCTGTATTTATTAATTATTCTGTGCACTGGAGCTACCAGGCAGTTTCTAAGTCCTGCTCTATGCTTTGTTTTGACCCCAAACCAGGCAAGGGAACAGCCTCTGTGTTTTTATTGCAACTACTCATGTGAACTGTGAACAGAATAAAAATGCATGCATGGCAAGGTAAAATCAGTCCTGCTTGTGTGTGTGTATGTTTGTGGCGTTAGCCGCTACATCTACTCTAATTAAAGGCTGGCCCGCACCCATAAGCAGGTTAATACACTATTATTACAATACAATACCTTGGCAAATGTACGTCATGGAAGTTTGAGTTTACAATAATTACTACAACTCTTATTTTTCTGTGATGGAATCATTGGAGCACATACTAGTTTGTCACAAAAAACAAATTTGATTCTTTTATGACTTTATTATGGGTATTTTGAAAATGGGACCAAATCTACTGGTGTGAGTCTCTGTTTTAGGAGTTGGTGCACAACGAGGCACAGCTGTTGCTCGGCTACTCTCTGGAAGCACCACCAGATTATTAACTCAACAACACAGTTAGTTAACTCAGGATTTGGAAATATTAAACCTTTATTAAACTAAAATCCTCCTAACGTTTGTCTCCGTCTTCCCCAGCTCCACTTCTGTTCCTGTTATATCCGCCTGTTGAGACTTCCCGGTACTGGACACTCCGCTGTCAGCCCTTCGGTACCTCCGCTCTCAGAAACAGTAGGGTACACTAACCATAGACTGTATAAAAGATAATGAACATAAGTAAATATTGGACATAATAGGCTATATTTTAACAGTTTAAGCGCACGGCCTGGTTTGACTGACTTTGAAAAACCTGGTCTGAAGTCAATGGCCCAGTATTTCACTGATATTGACATTATTTAAGTTACACCAACAGTGGCTCCCACCGTTGGTAATTGTTCGTATAAAACGTTGCATGCTTTGACTGTTTTGCCAGAAGACTTTATCCTCTGTTATTGTTAAATAAATGTAGAGCATGGCTCGTTCACAGCCTTTCCTCGTCTCCCCCGTGTCGAGCCTGCACTCAACCCGTGACATGTCTGCCATTAAATTAAAACGCCCTAAATGCACTTGCGCCATGCGTTTTAGGCCGTGCGCTTAAACTTTTAAAATATAGCCTATTATGTCCAATATTTACTTATGTTCATTATCTTGTATACAGTCTATGGTTAGTGTACCCTACTGTTTCTGTAAATTACCCTGCTGAAAGCAGAAATGTACTGTAAATCAAGATAATGGGTGCTGCTGTGTATGATTTGATACTTTGATTGTGTTGTCTTTCAAATGTAGTTATTTTGTAAAGGCAAGAACACAGGGGTTTCAAAGTGTAACAACGGGAGCAGCCACCCCTCCTTGTTCGAGCTCGCCGGTATACTAACCACCGGCCGCTGGCCGTCAACATTGTCAGCACACCCTAATTGCCACACACCTGTTTCGCATTCTCTCTTCTACCCTCCTGCAGTGGCTATATAAGCAGGAGGGTGGATGAGGGGAATTGTTGGTTATTGTTTTGTGTATGTTATTACTATTGTGTTTATTGTGTTTTAAGTACAACACGCAGCAGCGCAGCAAGAAGCCTGTGTGTCTCTATCTCTCTGCACCTGCACTCCCGCTGAGCCCCACGTTACAAAAAGTGCCTTCTAAAATGATTTAAATGAGTCTGTTCATAAGAGTTGCTGAATAAAAACTTCTCTACCCTTCAGGGGTAAACAGGGAGAAAAAATGGTAAGCAGATTAAACCAAAGGAGGAGAAATAGGAGTGAAAAAGAGAAGAGGAGCTGTGAGGAGTTTAAGAGGAGACAGGCTGATTATGGAGTCAGGGTAATTTTATCTGTCACCAGTCACAGAATCTACTGCCTCTTAGAGAGAGCCGCCCCATCTGTGCACACACACCTTCGTGCACTACAATAAATGACCAAATCAATCCCAAAAGTTGTTTATTTTGGAGAGAAAATGTGAATAGAGCTCACATCGGAGGAGACGTAACTGTAGCTAAACTGTATTGTCCTGGGGTCTCATTTATAAAACTGTGCGTAGAATTCACTCAAAAACATTGCGTACGAACTAAACACAGAAGGTGCTTTCGCACAAAAATACGTTTAAAAACACTTTTAGGGGATGATGATGATGTTAGTTAATGAACAGTTACAATAGGGCTCCAGTAGCTTCACTGCTTGGACCCCTAATAATAAAACCTACAATATGTGTCATTCAAAAACGTTTTAGAAATTCGGATTTATAAAACGGCACATCCCACGCTGGTTTTCCGTTATAAATCCCAGTCAAATGTAAAGTTGCCCTACGAGAAATCGCTTCTAGTCACACCCACATTTGTCTATAAATGGTCAATGAACCACCCCAAATTAATTAAAATACTTACTTACGCCTGAGGAACCCATTGAGAATGACAAAAGCTGAGCGGAAACTAGGAAGAAGCTTTGTCAAACTTCATATCAGGAATAGTTTGTATAGGGGAAGACGTCACACCACCAGTGAATGACTTTTGAAGTAAGATTCTCTCAGAAATAACTTTATAAAGTAAGGTAGGTAGGTATAAAGTAAAGTTTAATTCGATATTCAAGTAGGACTATCAAATGAAAATGATCCAAAATAATAAATGGAAAGTGTCACGAACATATCCAAATCCACTCTCCCCACACAAGACAACTCTAGTTTAAACTTTGCCGGTTTTCCCATCCCACTGTCAACAACCGCGAAAGGTCTTGATGTCATTTTTGTATAATTCCCTTTCATTTGAATCTCACATCAAAACCATTACCCGGGCACCCTTCTTCCACCTCCGCAACATATCTAAACTCCGTCCCTCACTCTCATACTCAAGCACCGAAACCCTCATCCACGCCTTTGTCACTTCACGTCTAGACTACTGCAACTCTCTTCTCTCCGGCATCCCAACAAAACTCATCAATATAATCCAATTAGTACAGAACTCTGCTGCCAGAATCCTCACCAACACAAACTCAACAGACCACATCACTCCTATTCAGATTCAGCTATATTGGCTTCCTGTAAAGTTTCTTATAAACTTCAAGATTCTCCTCATTACATACAAGGCCCTCCACAATCTGGCTCCCTCCTACCTCTCTGACCTTCTCCTGCCATATACTCCCTCCCGATTTCTTCGCTCCTTCTCCACAGGACTTCTCGTCACCCCCCCATTCCACCTCTCCACCATGGGGGCTCGGGCCCTTCAGCTGCTCTGCCCCCAGACTCTGGAACACACTTCCACTACACATTCGACTTGCCACCACGGTCACCTCGTTTGCCAAGCTCCTCAAAACCCACCTCTTCAAGGTTGCCTATGACGTTTGACCCTTTGTTACACTTTCACCAGACTGTTTTTATTTTATTTGGTTTATTTTCTATTTATTTCTAAGATAAAATGTTTACTACTATAGTATGTTTATCAGTTGGCTTTATCTTAGCCAACTCTCTTAAATCTATGTATTTGCATTGTAAGATGTCCTTGAGTGTTTAAAAAGACGTCCCAAAAAATAAAATGTATTATTATTATTATATACATTAGACATTATTTTAATGTCTATGTTCACAAAGATCCCTAACCCTCTTAACTACCGATCGCCGTCACCTTAGATGATCGCAGGGGAGACTGCGGTCATCCAGCTTAGTGTTCCCATGCTCTAAATATTTTAATTCTCGATGATCGTGTCCCATAAACGAGACACTTCCTGTAAAAATAGGCTACATGGTACTATTCTTTATAATATGTGATCAGTGATTAATCGACATGCCAGAAAAAAAATCTTTAAAAATCTATAAAACGGGATCTGTGCAGCATTGCATTATTAATCATTGATTATCTTACACAGGCATGATTGCCCGACCTTGTGAACAACCTAAATATATTATAAGAAAGTTTTCATTAGCCTAATTATTATTATTATTAATATTATTATTAAATATAGCCAGCCTTATTAATCTAATAAGGGCGTCGCCGTTTGTCATTACTGCCTCCATAATCTATTTACGCATGAGTCAGTTTACTTACAGATACGCACATTCTCTTCAGTTTGTTATTTATAAATTACAACCTTTTGCATGGGAAGTGTGGTACTTATAATACTTACCGCACCCATAAGCAGGTTAATACACTGGCACCATGGCAAATGTATGTCATGGCATGTATGTCATGGCATGTACGCCACGTTTGTAAATGAGACCCCTGGAAATATTTGCTATGGCATCATAAACCAGGACACTGATGTGATTAAAGATAAGTTAGCTTTAAATACTGTAGTCTGTGTTAAGAGCTGCTCTTACCAAAGACTCAGACTCAAAACACACATGCATACATTAATCATAACCGTTTATATTTTCAGCATTTAAACATTGTTTTTTCAATTTGTTTTGAAACGGATCAATCAAAGAACGAACAATAGCCTTAGAGCCATTTACAACTCAATGCAATTAAGTAGTCTAATAGTTGTATGACTGTTTTTAGTTTTTTTTAAGCAAATGGTAGGCTAACCCATATCCTATCCTGGGGGACAGGACCAACCGGAAGGTTGTAGGTTCAAGCCCCAGAGTTGGCCTGTAAGCATCCTTGAGCAAGATGCCTAACCCCTATCTGTTCCACGTAATAGCAGTATGTAAATGTAAGTCACTTTGGATAAAAGTGTCTGCTAAATGACCTAATTAAGGATAACCTATTGTAGGTTTTATTATTAGGGGTCCAAGCAGCGAAGCTGCAGGAGCCCTATTGTAACTGTTCATCAACTAAAATCATCATCATCCCCTAAAAGTGTTGGTGCAGCAAAAACCATACCACCAAAAGTAACCAAGGCAGGTGGGTTGCAAATTCCACCCCCCTACTCAGGCCCTAAGACCTGAGGTACTGTGCACATAGGTGGCGCTGTAATAATCAAGTTTGCATTTTGGCTTATATCTTTACGATATAAGCCATATATCATGGCAAACACTATTGTTGGCACAATGAATCAAAACAGGCAACAGATGCCCCCATGTATGCATACACAGGCGCAGTCTGAAAGATTTTTCTCTCTCTAAAGCCCTTTTCACATGCAATCTTTCCCTGAAAGGTATGTAGCTGCATGTGTGAATAACTGTGAAATGGCAAATAGGAGGGGGGTTGGGATAGAGATAGTGGCTGCGGACGGCTATATGACAACCTCCGCTGCTCGGCACAAATTACGTTGAAAGGAACTTTTGAGGTCATTGGGGGGGGGGGGGGGGGGTTTTTTTTAAAAAACGATTTTTTTATGGGAATTTAAATGCCCATTTTTAAATGGGTAACAACCCCGAACAAATGCGGTTTTTTGTAAAACAAAAAAAAAA
>JAOEHI010008924.1:0-34134 GCA_025447815.1 Percopsis transmontana | reverse complement strand
ACATAAAACACACACACACACACACACACACACACACACACACACACACACACACACACACACACACACACACACACGCGGAGGATGCAGGTCTTCTCATGCCCTGGCTGTCAATCATCTACATTACCGAACTATAAAGTACAGTGGAACAATTCGTCTGTTTATTTAGTAGCCTAGCCCCAGACGCTATTTGGCTAAAATACAATAGGCTAGCATATGCCTTGTGATCAATGTATTATGCTAATGTTTGGGCAAACATTCCCAAAAAATGAAATAATCCAACACTGCTCACTTTGCTGTAGCCTGCGGTGGCTCTGTAAAACCTTGTTGTCTACACCAGTGTCTGTCCCTTTTGTTTGAAGCATGCAGTAAATAAGAAAACACTATCTATCAATATGATAAGGATGCCATCGCTATACAGGGTAAAGTTGGCAGTTTGCGGGTCGGGTCTGGTGATTGATGAACGCATATTATTGGGGGTCGGGCGGTGCGGATTGGCTCTCATAACGGGTCGGGTGGGTGCGAGTATACAACCCTAACCAGCGCATCACTAATAGATAGATAAAGGGCTTACAGTAGGTTAATGGGAGTTCTATGTAGCAGAGAGGTCAGTGGCAGAGGTAACCAAGGTGGATTCTGAAGAGGTGGATATCTGGTATAGGATATACAGCCATGGAAAAAAATCAAGAGACCACTGCATATTCTTGTAAATATAATAATATAAATATAAATATCAAAAATGTAAAAAAGTATATATTAAATAATTTCAAATAATATAATAATATATAAATGTATTAAATATAAATGTAATTGTATATAGAGATTATATTTTTTTAAATGGGCAGTGGTCTCTTTCTTTTCTTCATGCCTGTATATAGATTTACATTTTATATTTTAAGCATTTAGCAGGCGGTTTTATCCAAAGCGACTTACAATTAGTACATTTGTTAACAGCATTTTGTAACAAGGTTACTTCACCTATGAATTTGCACAACATTACTCGAAAGTGTATCATTCGCTCCTCCAAAAAGTTAATATTTACAATAATCTAAATTTATCAAGGGAGGAAACGAGGATAGAATAAGGATTGTTAGTGTATAGATATTTGTTTAGTCAGTGCAGAACTCCCATTTAGTTCAGGACAGATTTTATTCATATTTCATTGGTGATAGCATACTTTTTGGCCTAGGTTTAGTGCAATATTATATAGAAATTAATGCCACTCCAGACTGCATTCACTATTTCTCATCTAATAAACTGTAAAACATTACATCAAATTTAATAAATCAAATGTAAAAAATGTTAAAATGTAAACTTGACAAAAGCACTTGCCAAAGTCATAAAGGAACAGAGCTTTGGGGAAAATCAACTCAATTAGCACAACAAAGAACAGGGTTTATAGGGTTTAAGGATATAACCGTCTAATGAACTGGGGCAATATGGGGTTTAAAGACATGCCAGCTGATGATCTTAAAGGTACTCGTTGTATCGTGCGTGCGTGTGTGTGCATGTAAGTCAGGTCAGGATAGTCTAGCAGTCTAGGTGTTGGACTCCCAGCTGGAAAGCTGTGGGTTCGAGCCTACCTGTAAGTATCCTTGAGCAAGATGCCTCACTGATCCATGTAATAGCTGCATGTAACTGTAAGGTTCCTTGGATAAAAGCATCTGCTAAATGACCTAATTCTTAATTTCAACCCTTACTGTACCTCTATGTTTGTGGCTGTGATTGGTCTGGGTATTTGTTTTTAAAATTAGATTATACTTTTGTCTGTGTGTGTGTGTGCGCGCACAGTATCAGTGTGGGAGGACCAATCAAGACCGACGCTGCCTGCCAACACAGGCAGCTGCCTTTCACATTCAAATCCCATAAACCATTCTCTTGAAATGATTCACACCCACACCGCAAAGTGTCCATCTTGTGCTCTGCTCTGGGCTTTCTATCAGGCAATGTGTGTGGGATTGCACGCAGGAATACATAACATGTTAACGCATATCTTAATATTTGTTAAATCCTTGACTCTGTAGCTGCCTGTATACTTTTCAACCTCCAATGACTTCTATGTTTTTCCAAAGCATACATTCTTCCAAGACCTTGTGTCAACAAACAGAAAGCTGCTATTGATAGCTGACAAGTACCACGTGTGAAGCTACCTGTGGATCCAGGCCAACAACATAAGGCCCAATGTCTTGTCAAGCTGAGAACCGCCCATGTCTACAAATAACACATTTTCAAGTTTGTGGTGTAACAATAACATGTCTCCTGTTGAGTATGAAATCTCTGGGCTCTTTTTTTATTATTCCACTGTCTCCTGGTTTAATTAGAGAAACGCCAATAAGCACACGACTTCACACAAGATTTACAGAACCACAAAAGACATGGCCTGTTCTCCACATCGCTGGTGGGTGCAGTTGTAATAACTTAGATATTGTACATTTGTCCTCAAATGGAGGAAGTACATTTACAGTGTTGGCTATCACACTTAAACAAACCCTCCCTCTCTACCAGTAAAGAAATAACTGCCACCATAACAATGTAAACATTTACAAGAGTACATTTGCTAATTGTACGAATGCTAGTCCGTGGGTCTTGCGTACTAATTGAGAAGAAAACTGTGTAAAATGTGGCACTCAGCAGTAGTTTTACAACAACAATTGCCCACCCATGACAGACAGGCTGTCTTCTAGACACTAACCCGCAAAGACGCAGTGCTCCAACTCTTGTAAAATCCTATTGCCAGCAGTGGGTGGCCAAGCTCGAAAGCCTATTGCTAAACAGTCTAATAGAGCATAGAATGTCATTAAGTTACTGTGGGGGCCGGCATCATATGATGCAATTTTATTCATTAGTGGCCTGATGGATGCTCAGCTGCCTACGATTAGGAGTAGTAAACACCAGCTGTTCACTGGGGTGAAAGTTGTTCCGCTGGGGAAGGTCATAACTCTGTCGACACTAGGGGAAAATAGAGACACACACACATACACACACACATGCTTGTACAGTGAATGGGACACAGCTGATTCACATCTACAGTGCAACTGTCTGAGCTAGGTCTATATGCGTGCGGAATGTGTTTGGTGCACTGTAGGTTTAGATTTACCAAACCATTCGGCCATCAGCTCAGACATTCTCCAGTCATATCTAATGCAATATTATTTTAGAAGCTGTATGTGTATTAAACTTGTTTGAACAACTTCAAAGGCTCTTGAATGTTGCTTTAACCAGGCTGAGCATACAAGGATCAGAGGTCTTTTGAGAGCAAAGACCGGATGGCAAGGAAACTGCTTGACATGCATTACGTTTCCTCCAGGTGCACAGTGAGACAGATGAAGGGAGAAAAAGGGGGGCGTCTGCGTTCGCAGAGACACTGAATGTATGCAAAAGCGGTGCAATCTGTCAGTGTGTTATTGTATTTATGAGCAGCCAAGCAGAAGCCAAAACTACCGACTTTCAACATTTACGTATATGTTCATTGACTATTAGACAGTAATGTACATAACATAAAGTGACAATTACAGTATTTACAGCAAAGCTGCTAACATAGTATGTTGTAAGACATGTATAGCACGCTGGTGTACATTTTTTACCCCATCTAACAACATAATTTCTGAACATTAGGAGCAACTATACCTTATTTCATAACAGGCACTCCTGTCACAATCTTCCCTTTGATTATATTTTCTCATATAAAGCATGAATTACACTAACATTTAGTTCAGGACAGATTTAATTGGTAATAGCATACTTTTTGGCATAGGTTTAGTGCCATATTATATCGAAATAAATGCCACTCCAGACTGCATTCACTATTCCTCATCTAATAAACTGTAAAACATTACATCAAATTAAATAAATCAAATGTAAAATATAAACAACACAGCCTGACTTGACAAAAGCACTTGCAAAAGTCATAAAGGAACAGAGCTTTGGGGAAAATCAACTCAATTAGCACAACAAAGAATAGGGTTTATAGGGTTTAAGGGTATAACCATTTAAAGAACTGGGGCAATATGGGGTTTAAAGACATGCCAGCTGATGATCTTAAAGGTACTTTTACTATTTTCTCCATGTTGGAAAGTCTTTGTTTCATTTGTCTCAACATGTGTTTTCAAAAGGGTGTCAGAGGGTGTGCGTGTTTTGCCCCCGTCCCCATGTGCTGTATGCAGACTTTAGGAATTTCACAAGATTTTAGGAATTTCACAAACCCAATGGACACAATTACAATTACAATGAGGTCATTTAGCAGACGCTTTTATCCAAAGCGACTTACAATTACATGGTGCTATTACATGGAGCAGATAGGGGCTAGACATCTTGCTCAAGGATGCTTACAGGTAGGCCAACTCTGGGGCTCGAACCCATGACCTTCCAGCTGGCCGTCCAACAACTAGACCACTAGACTATCCTGCGATATGAGTTAATCAGTCCGCCCAATGGACATTTAACAGCAGGTCCGTTGGAGCGCAGACTAGGAGCAAACAGATTATCCAAATGCCTGTCTGAACAGGTGTGTGTTAGCTGCCTTCCACAGAAACAGCAAACCTTAGAAGGTGTGGGCAGAGCATTCCAGAGTTTGGGTGCTGCAGCCTTGAAAGCTCGATCCCGTGAGATCGATGCATGGGACAGATTCTTAGACCTGAGAGAGGAAGTTGGTGAGTGGGAATGTACAGTAGATCAGCCACATACAGTATGCAGGGGCCTGGCCATGCAATGCTCTGTAAATATACTGTATGTGACTAAATATTAAAAGACTGACGTATTTTTATAGCTGCTTCAGAGAGCAGTTCAGTGCTGTTGCTGCTGCAACAGCACTCGTAAGCACAAGCATCGCAAATAAAAGGATAGACAGTGGGAAAAGAGGCAATGGTTGAATTATAATCCTATAGTTATGCTTTAGGGACATTTAGAAATTGCTTCTTAGACCGGAAATTGATTAGAACGAACCGCACTTTAAACAATAGTCTTTGTGTTTCATTTAAATGTTCCACAAAAATTTAAGGATTAAGCCTCATAGAGTATGGCAAGCTAACAGGCGCACATGGTGCTGCGGAAAGCAAATATGCAGAGTTCATATTTTGGGGATTACGTTTAAATATAAGTTATAAATAAATTCTCTCGTTAAAATATGTTTAATTCTCCCATAAAAACCAACAACAACGGTCAGTTTTCCATCTCCTTGCAAACTGCCAAGAGTAATAATTTTACTTCCCGATTTCACCACCACAGCCAGACTAAAATATAAATTACTTTGACAAATATTTTTCCAAAAACCTCAGTAGCTGTGGAATCTTGCTTCAGTGCACACTGGAACATGACTCACAAGCCATGACAAGCCAGTCTAATGGAGATAGCAACAGGAAGCTCAAACCCATCGCAAACTTACGGGACGGCATCTAATAACCATCAAAATACATAATTATATCTACTACAAAGATCCCTCCCACAAAGAAAGCACATCTCAACATCAGAGTGATTCACTGAAACCCTTCAGCATACATTGTGTACTTTAACAAAGAGCACACACTGCAATGCACTCTATTGTCAACATACCTGAAAAAGTGCTTTCATCTATCTGTTCTATGACATTTAATCCAGCTACTGTACTCCATGTTCATCTATTCTCTAAACAATTTGGTCAGCCTATTAAAAGCCCAGGTGGTTTAATTTGAGCGGTTTTGTGCAGATATTTCAGCCACCCTGTTATTCCAACAGGCAGCTGTTGTGTTGAGTGTGTTTGCTACTCAAAACCACTTAGCCCAACACATTCATGTGCACGCAAACCTGCCACACACACACACACACACACACACGCACACAGTATCTCTCTGGGGCCATGATTATTTTGAGAAGACAACACTTAGTTGTTGATTTGTTGAATGAGTTGGTTTGTTAAATGACAGCAAACATGACTTTGCCAGCAATACTGCAATGTTTGGGATAGTAAATCCCATTCAAACTACGGCTGGTGACTACAGCAATTCCCTATCCTTTAAATGGATGAAGGAATACTTTGGTCTCAAATTCCTGTCATGAACTACTCAAACAGGCTGATTGGGACTGACAGGGCAGCTGGCAAAGACACCTTGACCCTAGGTCAAACACTAGGGCCACATGGATAGTAGAGAAGAGAGCAATACATACAGTGCTACAGTACGATGAGAAGTGACCCTGCAGAAGGCACTAAAGATACCCAAAAATCACTTCATGTCACAAACGTCACTAATGTTTGAATTTGGCCCCGCTCTCTCTTTCTGCGTTTGTTTAGCCATCCCTCTTTTGTTCCAGATGACAGAGGACTTTGCCTGAGGTAGCCGCACAAGTTAACGTCTAGCTAATGCATTCTGACAGGCCAGCGGCAAGAGTGTACTGACAGGCACTGGACAGGGCCCTGCCATGGTTACTGGAAGACTGACCCATTCGTGCCCACTCATATCTCAGATACGACGCACTCTATTTTCCACTTAAACAACTTTTTTTGTTTTAATTGTTCAACAACATTTGTGATGCTTTCTTTTGCGTGGAAATGGTTGTGTGGGATCAGCCTCGACATGGGTTTGGTGAATCTCATTCTCATTCATTAGGGGGCCAGAGAGGACTACAGTATTTGAAAAAACCTCAAAGTCTTGAGGTGAAGTTAATTTAAAACAGAATTTAAGTCTGCTTAAACTCAAAAAGCATGTGTTTTTTTAGTTACAAACCAGAACAATGCTTATGTAATACAGGTGTCTATGTAACACAGGTTCTGTGGTGTAGAGACTTACAGTACTTTGTTTCGAGAGCTCCGTGGGTTTTGTATTCCAATTCCACTTATATGCGTCATATCGGGTTTTTTGTACTATTAAAATCAATTCCACACAGGGGTTCGCAAGTTTGCGCCCTATTCAGGCCAGTACTGGGCTGACTTAAATTAGCCCTTACAGGAAGTCTTGTCCTCACATCTCATTGTTCTTGACTTGATTGCTGCTAATCCAATGGGATTTCCATGGGCTACCTATTTCACCCATTTACCACAAGGGGGCCTTACTTCTCTTAATTTAAAAGATGGTTTCAAGAATGAAACTAGACCCTTTCAAGGCATATATTCTAGCTTCCTGGGGGTTTGTCTGAAGGGTCACTGGGTTGAGAGTGGTATAGCCCTCCACTATGATTCCCACACTGAGCTTTTCATTTTCTCAAACAGTGGCTCTGTGTGTAGGCTCACCCTATTGGCTGAGGTCGAGGTTTCCCAGTGCAACGGTGAGCAAGGAGAGAAGGGAACATAAGTTTAAGGTATAGTCAGAACGAAGACTGCTGATGCTGATAAAGAAAGAAGGAAGCCAATGGCCTGGAGTGCTTTTAGAACAGAGAAAGAGGCAGAGAGAAATAATGGTACAGGGAGACCTTTGAATTCAACATGGCATGCAAAAAAGCCTTGGTTCTTTACATCTGACACACAACAGTACATATACAGTATGTGTACTTAGAAGAACACTTACAAATGTATCACCTACATATGAAGGCTACAGTAAATTGAGATGTATGTTCAGTATCTTGTTATGTATTACATGAGACAATCATTCCACGCATATTTGTTTTTTTACATATTAAGGGCTCCAGTGTCTGGATGACGCGAGGCCGGTGCTAGTGCCAATGCAGACGTGACAATGACAATTTCGTTGGGCGCAAAGTAGTTTTTCTCTCATCTGGGCGCGTTTGTTAATTTTCGCCATAAGATCACTTCCGCCGAAATGTGCGTTGGGGCGCAGTAGAGGGTGTGTCAGTCAAAATCACTTTCCGCAGTGCTGGTTTGGTTTTGACAGTTTCCTCCAGGGAGAAGCTTTCCCGCCGATCTGGATTTTCGCCGTCTATTACGAAATTGGCAGTTCGCCGAGATAGAGAGCACAATGCTGTTAAAGGGAATGAGAGGAGCTGATTTGATTGTCCATAATTAAAGACAGCCCTCACCACTCCTACTGATCATTTATTCATTCTAATCCAACCCTTTTACTGACAGTCTAAACATATTATAGACTAACTACTGTACGTTTTTGTTTCACTGTGCAGTGGTTTGTAATATTGTAATGTTTTGCTGCTGTGATTTCCTCTCTCCTTTCCTCTTTACTGTACATGCACATTGTGCCAGATTGAAGAACAGGCTGGCCGTCCAGCTGTACTGCTGTCCCTCTGGGTAAGACAGCGCAGTTAGAAGACCTCTGGACTGTCGCACAAGCGTTATCAGGCTTGTGTCAAGCATTGTGTCCCGGGCCCGTCCCTGACACAGCCTGACATGCCACTCTATCCATGTGAACCACCTATCCTATACAAACTACCTATTGCATGTATCGTGTTGTTGCCTTGGCAAACCTCCCTTCGCATCATGAATAGTGGGGTCCGTGGCAACGTCACACAAGACATGACCGTGCTATATTTAAAGACTTCTGTTGCTAAGGCTTTTTGATACTGTCGGCCTTTTGAAGTTAGCAGCAATGTGTTGTAATGATTCACAAATTAGGGTCACTTGTTTGAATGGCTCTTCTGTGATAATATAGGAGGATGAAAAACTAATCCCCGTTTTATGCTTCTGCTCCTCCTCAAAATCCCCATCCCCTCGTCCAGGAATCTGGTAGCCAGATACTGTAATATAGCGAAACAATAATAATAAATTAAAAGACCCAAGGAGCTTGATAAATAGTATGGTGGCGTATGTGCCTTTCCATTAAGGTGAAAGCCTAGGTACTGCACATAACCGGATCTGTGAGACACAAAAGCTCCACTATGTCAGAGTAAGACATGGGATCAGGGGAGTCGCGATGTTATTCCTAGAGGGGGGGAGAAGACCCACAGACCAATGGATGCTCAACTAGCTTCTGCATGGCTAAATATAGAGGCTAGGCAGTGGCTTTGGCATGGCTTGTAATTGTATCACCCGTGGCTAATAGTTCGCTTGGGTAGTGCAGCAGTGACAGCAGAGCCATGGTGAGAGACAAAGCCATCGCTAGATTACAAAGACATGCATGCAGACAGGAAAGGCCAATTTTGCTCTGTTTATTTTGCTGTTGATTGAAAACCCACCCAAGATGTCTTAGACAAGCATGTAGGTTAAAAAAAAAGCAGCATTAGTTGCTATGGCAACACATACTGTAGCACTCAAAGTTGCCCTTTTCACTTCAGAATGTCTTGATCCCTGTCAGGGGGTTCTTTACTGTTTTCTGAAATATTATATAGGGGAAGGGAGGGTTGGGAATAAAGTAACAGTCTTTTTCTCAAAATCTATTGAGGCTAGTGTGATGCAATCATACACGGATGTCTGTCATGTGACAACAGTATATAAACGTATGAATAGTGTGGTTTTGGTAAAAACGCTTCCTAACATTTCCTACTGTATTCTCAGTTCCCATGTAAAATGATGAAATGATGATTAAAGCAGCCTTTTCTTCAGACATTTAGGTTTGATTTATATTGTACAGAATAATACACTGTATTCTTCTGTACAGGCTACTAGTGGTGATATGACACTAAACATTCACTTAATTCTTAGCACTGATACAGCATATCACCATGGCAGACAGTGTATTTGTTTAATGTAATGAGCATGATTTGCTCTTCTGACAATGCTGTATTGCTTTCGTCTGCACTGCATTTCCAAATTATTTGATTTAGAAATAAAATGTGTGGTTATTAGTAGAGAACAGATAGGCCTATATAAGTTACTTATCATAAAATATGGTGGAACTAGGTCTGCATCATCTTTTCATGTGTTGATATTCTGAATGAGGCAAAACCCTTCCCTATGCGATGCTGCTAGTAAGATAAGCCACCCCACAGTTAACGTGAGAGGTGCATTTCTCTGTAAAATGCTGCCGAACTTGTACTGTTTTTGTGCAGATGCTTTTTGATTTATTATTGCGTTCATGTAGACCTACGTGTGGTGCATTGCTGTGCGTTCCATCGCCTCTTTCCATAATACAAAACTTGCCAGATCCAACAGCACTACTCAGTGGGACCTCTCAGTATACAAATAAGCACTGATCTCAGAAAAGACATTTCCATGTCGAAGTGACTAATTCCTCATGTCTGTTTTTATTAAATGACTGTGGGAGGCATGTTTTTATTATGTATTCGTCTTTCACCTTTGAAAGAACAGTGCAAGAAGCAGGTACCCTTTAGTTAAATAATAAAGCATGCGCATAGTTGTGCCTAGTCTCAAGTCCCTGTCAGTGTGTTTGCAGAGAAGGCCACCTCTAAAAATGGGAACTCCCTCTGAGTCAACAGAGAACTGAAAGAAGACTCCAGTGTCACACCAGACATCCATGGATGAAATGATGGCCCGAACCATGGATTAAATAAGTTGGGTCAGTGTTCTGCTGATATTAGATCAATGATCAATGTCAAATGCGCATACAGTACACAGTTGATAGGAATGGGGTGTGTCTGGGGCAACCTGTAAAGTCATTACCAGTATTCTGCTAAATAACAATTTTGACAGGGCAGATGAGTCAAAATGTCCCTATGTTAAAATGATGTAAATGTTTGTAGCACCTAACATTTTAGCAACATATCTTTAGAGCTAGGTCTACTTCATATCTGCAGAAATACATTTGCACTACACATGTAGGCGACAAACCCTGTTGCCTTACACTTCTTCTAAAACACACAAAACCAATGCGACCGTGGTATTTGTCAACGTCACGAGCTACAGAGTAGCTTCCTCTCAGGCAACCACTATGTGAACAAACTCCTTTGAGATCTGCTTAATGTCTGTGGGTCCTTGTGCCTATCAAAACAGCCTTTCAACATTCTCCTACTGAATCAAATACACAGACACTATGCTCACAGCACTTTGCTCTCTGTTTATGAGAAGCATCACCTTTGCCTGCGGAGAACTGATTGACTCTTGCTTTTTCCATTAAGTCAGAAGTCATTCCATTGTAAAAAAAAAAAAAAAAAGAAAGAAAGAAGAAAGTGGAGTTAACTGAATGCCGACTCTGTTCTGTGCTTCGCAGAAAGCAACATAACATTTTTATTTACACAGGGTACAGTAAGAGTATGTGTTGTACTGTAAGTCCAGGAATTTGGATTTGAATGAAAGAATCAGCTGCTATAATAGTTCTAGTGCTGCTGGTATCAAACATCTTTCTGAGTCATCTCTGTTCCAGGGCTGCAGCTTGTATCTCCGTCTTGTCACAAGGAGATTATGAACAAGGGGCTTCCCAGGAAAAGTGAGATTTCTGAGGGACAGAAATAAAGGCTCTGCTGTAGATAGCAACCCTGGGGAAAATGAGCCCACATCAATTTTAGGTTTAAGGCGATGAAAACTCGATTCATTCTGAAAATTATCTTGCATCAAGAGCGCTCTTAACAGATTTTGGGTGATCATTCCATGCCATGCCTGTGTGCCAGTTCAGAAACCTGATGCGCAGGAACGCTTTATCCCTTTCCAACACCTTTGTCCTTCTGAAATGCTTGCAAGGATAAGAGCTTGTTAATCCAGAGGTAAGATGAATGGTGGCACTGTTTGCGCAAGGAAGAAAGACGGCACTCTGGGACCGCAGGCGCAACACAGCTTTCTCAATGATCCTGTTGTTCCAGGGAAATACAGAACTGCAAAATGAATCATTTTACTACTAAATCAAGATTTATTGAAAATTATGGATTGTCTTTCACATTTTAATTTGAGACATCTGTATTATTTATTATGTTGGTGTATGTAAAGTAAGCACTTAGAATGCTGCTTCTAAAGTTACGGCTGCAATGCAACAAGGGTCCCTGCATGACGCACACACGGATTGGGACACCAGGGGGCATGTTTATCAGGGGGAATATACCTGCATGTGCATGTTAAATTAAATAATGTTTTCTACAGTATATAAAAAAAAAACATTTTCTATCAAAAACGGATTTGTTTAGTATGTGTGCTACAGTAAGTGATTACAGTATGTTGCTAAGTATTATGAGCAGTGGTCAGCAAAACATATGCTTAAAAAAACGTGTCACTCCAAAAACTTAGAGAACACTGAAAGCTTACTTCCTGGATAGAGACACTGAAGTTGACACTTCAGGTGATTATTGCCTACATCCCTCCTCACATGGACTTGTGTGCATACAGAGATTAAGGACACTCAGACAGAAAAATGGCTTACAAAGAGCAGATAATATTACAAATATTATATATGGAATATTACAGCTACGGACTCAGGTCTCAGGTCAGTCAACAATTTCATGCTAAATATTTTGAGTCAACCTTTTTTAATAACTAGCATAGAACAAAGATGCACAAAATAGGGGCCAATGATCCTCCCTGAGCTACTCCTTTAATTGGAGGATGTTGGAGGTCTTCTTAAGATGAGTGAAACCTGAGGTGGTCACTGAGATCATTGGTACCTCTGTAACCCCACAAAGCCTGGCCAGGCCACATAAAATAGACTCCTTGCTGCTCTTGAGGGGAAGAATTTATGGCAGTTTTCATGGTGTTGAGGAATTCCTAAACAGGGTCGTCCTCATCCATTGGTCATTTGCCCCATTGAGGAAATATATTGTATATTGTGCAGAATAAATGAGCATTGTGAACTAAGAACATTTTTTTCTTGCTAAATGGCATTCATTTGTCATTTTTTCAATGCAATGCAGATAAATAAAATTATAGCTCAATGTTCACATCATCCAACTGCAGTGTGCTAATAAAAGAATATTAAGAATACAAAGCATTATAAGCGTTAGGCTATAACATGTGCTTTGTCACTGCAAATGACATGCTAAACCTAAAGAATAACGTCGCATCCCCCCTCCCCCATTCGAATCACTCCTCGATCTGTGCCTACTTTGCACCCCTTAAAAAATAGCTTTGCAGTCTCTTGACTTCCTTCCCCTCAGCTCAGTCGAAGACAGTGTGATAATGCCACAACACAAGATCAGGGAAGCAAAGGCAGTAGACACACACATATATTCTTCTTGACATATAAAGCCCTTAAAAACTAGAACTTTACTTTCCCGACTATATAGTGAAATGATTCCTTAAACAATGCATAATTTCAATATGCCATACGCTACAAATGTGTTTCTAATTCGAGTTTGTTATTCGGAAGCATATGTCTGAAAAAACAGCTGCGTTGGCATGCCTGAAGGAACTCAATCAACAGGTGTCACAGCAGACAGTGCAACAACAGCGATAGCTTTTATGCAAATTGTGAAAAGTCACTTACACAAACGCATGGTAGATGAACGCCCAGGCTCGTGGTCTCTCCAGCACATTGTAGAGGTAGTTCTGGAGTCTCCGGTAGCACACGTTTCTCCGGCCACTCTGCGCACTGTATATGAGCGGTTTCCCCAGCAGGCTCAGCCGGGCTCCCTGCTTCACTCTCAGGCTCTCCGAGCCGGCTGTAACCGTGGCACTCGAGGCGGACAGCAAACCGTCCCCGGCGTTGTTCATCATCCTTCCTCCGGTCTCCACATCCTTCAAGCCGTAACCTTCGCTACAGTGCCCTGGTGATGTTCTCATCCAGAGCCCAGTGCCGCCTTCATCTCCGCTGTGGTTGCGGGGCATGGCATCACCAAATCCGGCATTAAGTGCGCGGATGTCCTTTCGAGCATGCGTCTCTAAGATGCTAATGTCTGCATAATAAAGAATAGTGAAATGTTCAAGACCTAGTCACGCGTATGTTGGGTTGGAAATTAAACATTTTCCTGAGCGAGGCGGGACATTTGCACTGTTTGACCGCCCTCTTTCCTCTTGCATCAACCTTGATTTTCCACAATTGCTGCCGCGCGTAATGCTACCCGCTGCGCGTGTACTTGTGTGTTGCCTCGGTTGTGCCTACTTCGAGTCCACGGTGGTGCCTTTAACGACAGAAAAAGTGCTGTATAACGTGTCCATATAAATGGCACCAAAAGCGATTTTGTCTTAATTTCCAGCTGCGGTTTTCTTCTGACTGCGCGGTAACGCCTGTTGCTTCAAAAGAACGCTGCGCGTCCCCGGCAGATGCACCACTTGGTATACTTTCAGCTAAAACATATTGGCTAGGCTCTATATATTACAGTGTGAAATGTTTTTAGGGAGTCCAGTGTTATTTGTTTGAAAATAAAAGTCCTACTGTGGTGGGTGCTGAAAAGTGAACCGAGAAAGACGGTTAATTTCGTTGGTACTGAATTTTCCCCGCGACTTCTATGCAAAGTAGGCTGCAAAGCGCTTAGTTTCACAACAAAAGTAACAAAACAAAATACCATCCCTGTTGGTGTTTTGAAACTATTTTCAACTAAAATTGCCTAATAAATTACGTTAAATCATGGTTTTTAATTGTAGTCCAATTTTAACCAAATTCACTGACGGCATTTAATGTTATTTTTCAGAAGAACGAAGAGCCTAAATCATCTCTACGGTTACCTAGCTGTAAGATACAGTAATACCCTACGACCGTCAAGTTCGATTTCAAACTAAAGGTGCATTTTAAAAGGATTTTCTGACAAATTGATCCGTTTGTATTGTAGGCTATTGCAGGCCTATGTATTGTATTTGTCTGAAATATAATGATTCTGCAGAACTAGGGTAGGCTAATAGCTTACTATTATAAATATTTTAAAGGCTTCCTCTACTGGCAAAACTAAGACGAATTAAATTATGCCACATGGGTTTATCACTTGCTTACAACATCTACTTCCCGTTCCAACTGTAGTGTGGGTTACATGTATGTGGTAGGATTTCCTCATTAAACTCAAACTCTCTCTCCACATTATGTGCTCCACATTTTAAAAACTATCTCAGCAGGCCTAGACTAAAGGCCTGTACATAAAAAATTTACAGGATTGTCTTTTATGAACAAAATTGCCTATCTACTGTAATTTCTATCATATATGTTGCCTGTGTAGCCTACTGCTTGTCCTCTGACAAAACCACACCATCTACTGGTGGATGAGAGCGATTTTAGACCACTAAATGACATTTTCACATTGCAGTGGTCATGCTTTTGGACAATGTGATGATGAATGAGATATTTTAGATACTGAGACAATAAAACTATTTTAATAAAATTGTATCACCCAATTCTACAACGATGGCTTTTCCAAAATGGTTGCATTGAAAATGTTGTTGTTTTGGGAATAGGAACAAGGATATGAATCTAATTGTGCTTGTGTTTTGGTTTCCAGATCTTTGTTTTTACATGAACCATAAAGAATTGTGTGACATGTGACCTCATTGAACAGATTAACCCACTTCCTGGGAGCAGCGTAGGGATTCAACATTTCTTTCTTTTTTTTTTTTTAACTGCATGGTCCGCATCCCTGCTCTGCACACAGAGGTCACAATCTGTGATGCTGTGACAGGGAACAGGGGATTTTGGCGTTGATGTTGATGGGGTGGAGGGGGCACTGGGTAGGTGGGGGGCGGGGTCTGGTCAAGATTGCCTGCAGATGTTGGTACGGGGCCTCTCTGCTTACTTAACAAGAGGATGTGGAGCATAAATCTCCTAAGGCACTGTGTCATACGTGAGGGTGCACACACACAAAGCCATTTTGGTTCGTCCTCCTCATTGGTGAGATATATATCGTAGCGAACCACAAAGCACATGTGTTGGTATGTACTGTGCTGGAGTTGTGTTAAGTAAGTGCTTATGGTAATCCTGATGTTTGCTTGCTGTATCAGGGCAGACCCACTATATTTCCCAAAGATCTTGGGTTGTTTCCCTTGACATTTTCTTTTGTAAATGGAAACACAGAGAGGAGATTAGGCCATAGGAGGTTTTTAAACTTTTTGACCCATCACCCACAAAAACATGTGCATATGTGCATGCACTGAAGGGTTTGTGAGCCATAAACAACTTATTTTCTAACATAAAAATATTATTATTAATGATAATAAAAACGACAATATTGTAATGTAGGTAAATTAATACGATTGTTTAAAAATTATCTTGCATGAACCGTCGGGGGGTGGGGGGTGTAACGCCATGACATAAGAGTCATGACGTTTATACAGATCATGTTTACTACAAAATGCTTTATACTTGTAATCTGTTAGTACAGGTTAAATAAAAAGTAAAATTTATGAATCTGCAAAACAAAAGAGCTTGGCCATATTGCAACTGACAAATTACCCTTGGTTACTGAAATATTAGAAGAGCTGCTGAAAAATTCCAAAGAAATAACCGGTACAGAGAATGTAATTTGGCATCGTCACTTGGTCATTAATGCAAATTAGAAATGATGTTCACACCAATGTTTATTTGGCGTGGTTTGTGATTAGATTTTGTAGACTACATTTTTCACGGTAAAAAAAAAGGGAGATACTGTATAGACAGACTCATGTCTTTTGGGTAATTTAACTCTCTCACTCCCTCTTTTTTTTCAGTCCTTCATGTCTGTTGTGCTATGAGATATGTATCCGAGGCACTGGCAGAGACTGAGGGCATCGTGGGTTGAGTTTATGGGACCAGGGAAAATATTAGCTTTCCCACAAGAACCCGCCCCAGGCAACATATCCAGTTTTGATATAACTTTTTTTTTCACTCTGACCTATTGCCATTATGTCCAAGGTAATTGAGGGTTAAGAGCATAATTAAGTTTGAAATAATACAATTAATTTTCATTTCAGAACAGATATTTGTTGGAGTTCACATTAAAATCAGAAAATGGTGGGCAAGTTTTCTTCCACACATTCTTTTTATTTGTAAATAATAAAAATGAACTTTTTTATATAAAACATACACATCATTTGAGCCACATCTGTTATACAAACAAGAAATGTTGCAGTGAATACTTTTCTTTTTTCAAATGTTCTATTTGTTTTGTTTTGGTGGAACACATAAATTGTAAACAATCAGCATTTTTTCTGATAATACTGACAAAGTATATGTAAAACCAGCCTCACTGGACAATGAAAAGAAAACTCCTATTGGGACTTAACATGGCTGGGGTTTAGACATTGGGTTTGAAGCACAAAGAAGTGTTCAGACAACAGAGTTGGGGTGGTACTTCACCAATAATGGCCTAGTACTCTACATTTGAGTATGGTCAATTTGTGACCCAAGTCCATTTGCCTTGAATTATCCCACCATGGACTTAAAGCCCACCACCTGGTCCCTTGTGACCTGTGCATCAATCCCAATTATATGACTTAGCCCCTTTGCAATATCACTTTACCCTATAAATGGTTGTTTCATATTTACAGTATATGGCCCACTGTGCATCTGTAATTTTACTTCATGTAACTTAACAGTTGTGTGTTAGGTGTTAGTATGGCTAAAATAATTATGCTGAAACATAATTCACACTTCCATATATACGAATCTGATTTGTACATATTTATTCATACATCTCAGCCCCCTTGAGGTATACTATGATGTGGAACAGTAAGGAGGCGGTGAGGTCTGCTCAGCATGACTGTACACTACAGTACATCTTCCATAGGGTTAAGAAAAGACATCAACGTAATCTTGGGAATCAGTGGTTCAAGTGACATTCAGCACCGGAATGAGAGACGTGGACTAGACTGCAGCCAATTTCGAATGTCTTCGCGCGATGGGAATGGCTTCGGATTCTTGGTTTTAACTCTTTAATATTCAAGTACGAGCAAACTGTACAACGGCATGCAACATACAAGCGGGCCTACGTTATGTGTAAGTAACACGTGTATCTAGCGCTGTATTTTTTTTTTGTGTATCTGTTACTTTTACGAAAATGTGCATGCAGCTTGGAACAGGTTCCTAAGTCATGCTGACCCCACCCTTATTCCGGCGGGAGGAGTCTGGGGGCCCAAGGCAGGATGAGCATTGGTGATAGAGTTGTGACCGACCAGTCTGATTGGTTATCTTCACATTCACAGAGATGCACAAGGGAACATGTAAGAAACAGTATTTTTTTTGTTTTCCAAATTTAAGACATAGAATAAGTAAATGGAACCCAAGAGTGGATTACAGTTTTTTTCTCTTTTTGCTGCTTTTTTTTCAAAAAGTTAAACTTTTTGTTGTAAAAAATTCAAGCTTTTGTGCCTGCATTTAAATCTCAAAATAATAGTAAACTGAGGATATAGTAGGATAAAAACCCTAAATATGTAATTAGGTTTTGGGAACAGATTCCCTAAAACTATGGGAATGAAAGATTTTTATCTATCCTGTGAACAAAAATGTATTGTACTTCATTTTTTACAGTGACGCGAAACCCTTGTGACATTTATTAGACTTTATTGGTCACCTCCTGGAAAGCCTAATATACATCTATACAAAGACGACTTGACTGGACGTTTGCCAGTGGTGGAACGAAGAAAACGACGTTGCACACTAATCTCATTGTCATGTGTAAAAATCGTAAGATGTGTCACCATTAAAACAGTCTCCCCTGCATTACATTTGCAGTGGTTGGATTTTTTTCTATTTCATTTTTTTAACTTGCTCTTTTTTTGTCTCCTCTTCATGCACACATTGGACTGACAACACATCGTGACCTCTGTATGCGTCGTAAAAACAGTTTGTGCAAGAAGTAACAACGCAGAGGAAACGAACAACAAAAGTAAAAACATGACAATAGCGTGGCTTCAAACCACCTGTGGTAAACATATTGAAAATGGGATTATCCAACAGAGAATAGGACCAATGATGCGGTTCCAAGGTCTAGGCACCAGAAAAAAAAGGCCCTGTGCTTCCAGACGAACCACCCCCAGGGAAGCACCCTGCCTGGGGGCAGGAGTGCTAACAGTCTTTTGGGGTACACTGCAGGCCACTGCAGACAGACTACGCCCCTTGCAGGTGTGGAGGGCGAATACCTCTGTCTCAAGTCCATACATTCCAATGCTAACATACATTTCATTGCTATTGTTGACACAGCGAAAAACCACCCTGCTTTATTTGAGTTTAAGTCTCTAACGCCCAACGCTTGTCTTTTCATCGTTCATCTTGAGAGCAGTGTATACTGCATGTTTTCTACTGACAGCCTTAGTTCTTCCATACAAACAGAGAAAAACTATGACCGTTTTAGATGGAAATGAAACACTGGAACATAAAGCGCCTCAGAACAGACAAAATTAAATGTGACAGTAGTGATTGTCAGATCTCAACAAAGCTTTCTCATTGTGACTCTCCTTCTGATTGTTGTGTCTACATTTCTACCGTATTTGTTGTTCTCTACAGTACGTTCTTGAGTTTATAATTGGCTAGGAGGTGCAGTCCTATTGGTCCACTAGGATCGGACCCCAGGGGGCCCAGAAGAGCTGTCGAGTGACGACTGGGAAGCCCGTCGAGTTAGGGAGGCTAGTGTGGGATCCACCAAGGAAGAAGGTGGGAATAACTTGTACCAACCAATCACTGTGCTTGTTAGGTCCAGTTCCTCCAATAGGATTTGTGCAACTCCCATGAAGCTTTTGTGGTCCATGCGGCCATAGTCTCCCCAGACAATCACCTGAATGCAGAAGAATGATGAAGCAGAGAAACCAACAATCAACAATCTTTTTTTTGTTTACTCCCAGTCATATTGCTACAGAGTTAGCGTCCAACCACTCACCTGTAACACTTTACCCTGTGGGCTTTCTTCAAACTGCAGTGCTTGCTGGTACAGTGGGTCCAGTGTTTTCCGTGCAATCTTGGTTTTCTTTTTGGCTACGTACGCTCCATTATTCAGCAGATAGACCTTCACATATGGAGCTGAAAGTATAGACAAAACAATAAAAAAGTCATTAGTGGGAGTGAAGATGCTCACCAATATAATCGAGATCCCATCTTGTAGCTGGTAATGCCTTTACGGGAAGAAACTCCACAGTAAAGTCAGTCAAGTCTGGCTATGCAAGATTTGACTGTATATGGAGTATGGAGTGGACAGTGTATATTTATAACACATACGGTCTCTATGGCAGTTGTCCCAAGAGGGGTGAAATTAGACTACGATTACTAGCAGCTCCCCAGTATATTAAATTGCATGTAGTCTTTACCAGGAAGGGATTTGGATCCAGGCTTCTGTACGAGTCCCCGGGCTCTGATAACCTCTACCTCGAGTTGGCCCTTCTTGTCCATCATACCAATCTGGATGTCACCTGGGAAATAAAACAAAGAGCTTATCAGTATGGTGTGTTAGCAAACAGAAAGACAGCCATGTTGTAGCAAGCAGAAAGACTGCTATGTTGTAACAAGAAAAGTCGGTCAGGTGATGAAATATAATAAAGTGAGTCCTGAGGCAGGACTCCAGCCCTTTGTTTGTGTAGGAGGGAATTCAACAATTGAACAGTATAGCACAAAACATTATACATGATGTGCATCTATCTTTACAGCCTAGTTAATACTTTAAAACTTCAAATAAAAGCCCGGGTTTTGCTTTAACCCTTACGTGCCCGCCCATTCAAATTTTGTGCTTTTTCGAACGATGACAAAACTCTCTATATCTCCGCTGTCCAATGACAGATTTTATTTCTGAAATCTGCCTCGTACTGCTGACAACATAAGCTACAATTTGATAGACGTCGTAGAAAAAAAATTTCAGTCGAGTAATGGCGCCTGACGCGGATGAACGGGAGCAGTCTGCTCTTCTTGGCACTAAACTGACCGTGCCTATACTAACAGAATATAAATAAATCGAGGAATTGACAAATATTCTGACTTTATGACCGCTTCAAAGTTTGGGAGTCACCACTGTATTTTCGTCTCTCCTGTTTACCATGTCGGTAAATCTGAATGATTTATACTTTGGTGCAGATGGTTTCCGTAAAATGAACTGAACAATTGAATTATGGAGAATCTAACCGATCTAACGATGTGTAGCACGTCAATATTGACATGCTACACATCATGACAAACATATATATTTGTAGCTTTATACATCCAAAGAACTTATCTAATTGAGACTGGTGTTTATTTGTTTCTTTCCCAGTAAAAGGGACTGACGTCTATTTTGGAATCGGCTTTTATTTGAAGTTTTACGGTTGGTAATATATTCAACATTTTGAATGATTTTTACCTATGGCAGGTGTGGCCAGTGTTTGCCTCCCTACTAACTGTGCAGGCCCCAAACCATCCAGGAAGTCACTGAACTGACTGTTGGCCCCCAGATTTACTCCAGAAAAGATCAAACTGAAACAAAAACAAAACAATCTGTTGAACCGATAATCCATAATAAACATTACAGAGGAACACCCAAACATTACTGTGACTAGTTCGGACAAAGTGATGAATTGCATAATAGCCTAACAGGTGAAAGGAGTTTGAAAGGAACAAAATGGGCACAGAGAAACAAGTGGGCGATCATGATAAAGACTAAACAGGAAGACTGGATGAATTCACTGACTTCCCCTCAGAGTTGCAGCTGTTCATGCTGCCATTGTTGGACTCCTTGCTGGCCTGACGGCTCATGGTCCTGGTCAGCTCCACGGCCATGCCCGTCTCCGTGCTTCTCTGAATTGGTGCGCCTTTCTCCTTCTTACTCTTTCCCTCTACAAGAGGAGACAAGAAGCCATTTTAAATGTGTTTAGCAAGATCTGCTCTTTTTCAGCAATGCATCACTCCGGCATCGTTTTAGCCATTCCTTATCGGAGCTGTGCAGTACTGCGCAGTGGCCTTCTGCCCACCTGTCCACAAATGGATAGTTAGAACCTTGCTTCAAGGCACTCTCATTCTGTTGGTTTGCAAGTGACAAATACATATTTGTGTCCAGTATGTTTATAACCCTTATGCTACCCTAGAAATGTAGTATAGAAATATATTATGAAATTAGTGGATTTTATATGGCTACAACTGTGATATCTTCCTCCAGTAACCCCACAAACAGGAAAAAGTTGGGTCAAAAACACTATGGCATCACATCGTACAGCAGGATACATCAGCCTCCTGTTTGATTTCATCATTTGACACCAACGTCACAATGACAGAGGAGAAAGAGAGAACAGGGTGGAAATGCACTGGAAATCCGGTTTCACATTATAAAAGACATGGCACCTGAGGGAAAATATCCTCTGAAAATGTGAGCTTCTCTTTCTCCTACATGATACTGTACAAACTGCACGCAAGATACAGGGTACAGTCTAGGTCTAGGAGGTTCAGGTGACCCAAAAATATAGACTCACATAATTTATATTCCAGTCTAAATCATTCAATTAAACACAGATTAACTATAGACGCAACAGGGTATTAAATCAGAATAGAGAAGGGAAGATTTGTAGTGATAACCAGGTCGATATAATATACTACATGTAAATAACCACTTATAACTGCAAGTGTTATTTACCTAAAAAACAGGTTAGCCTGCCTTACCTTCCCATGTTCTCATCCATCATGAACAGAACTTGCCAGGAAAATGATCCCTATCAGACTGACCTCAATGCAATACCCCCTTCCCTATTTCTCTCTCCAGCTCTCTCACACACACACACACACACACACACACACACACGTTCCTCTCTCCAGTAGGGAGAGAGGGCGAGAGGACCCTCAGGCCTGATGTTTTCTAATGGCTTTTTCTAATGTCTCTTATGTCGAGGAGTACAATGTTTGCTTTTCTTATACTTCCCCCCGTGATAAGCCCAGCTAACCTCCCCTAGCCTGGCACTGACAGCACTGACCTGCTAAGTTTCTATTTGACTAGAGGCATGGACGCAGGGGGCTCTCAGCTGGTAAATAACAACGTTGTTTTGGAGCTCTCTGAAAAGTATTATTTGTTTTTAGTACCAGCACTGCAGCGGCTCGTTCTCTCCTACGATAACAAACGTGTATGCACAGCCGGCCCTTTGGTACACAGCACGCTTGGGGTCCAAACCTTTTGTACACCCAACAATTACATGTTTATATGTTTTTATGTATATAATTATGCCTGCTACCTGATGTGTCCTTTAACCAACTGACTGATGATTATGGGTACCGGTGCATTTATGAGCAAGATCAGATTAGGGTTAATGAAAAATTGTATGTTGAGTGCACTTGACATGCATCTGTTTTGTCTCATGGAAAAGGCTATTCATCGTTTTCATGTTCTAATTATATTTCACTGTGGCACAAAATATCCAAATGAAAATGAGAGCAAGAAATGTGCAATTAAAAACAGCGTGTTTGAGATTTCAAAATTATACACAGGGTTTGTGTGGGCTCTGTCAATGTCTGTAGGTCACAGACATTGCTCAACCCATAAACAACATAAAACATCCATTCAAATAAAAATCAAATAATTACTAAAAGAGAGTTACAGAGCTTTTATCCACGAGCAGAAAAGTTATATTTGAATATTTCCCATATTCTTATCAAATTATGAATTGCCCCCAGTGTTGTGTTGATTTTTTTATCTTTTCCCATCTTATTTGATTTAATATTATTATTAATATTATTATGGGCTGATACACTAGTCACCAGTTACACTAGAGCGTTGCCATGGTGACTCACCAGGGCCGCTGATCTGGGAGGTGCTGCGACTCCGCCGGTTGCCAACGATGGCGACCACCCGCGCGCTGAGACTGGAGCGGCGCTTCTTACTGCTGCCGCCCACCGTGCCCAACGCTGTGTCTGATTGGCTGCCGTCTGTGCGCTCCTGGGTGTAGATCTCGCCACTGACGCTGGAGCTCTTTAACATGCTCCGGCCGGCTGACGCGCGCATCTGCCGGCTAAAGAGAACGCACAGACGGGGGTGAGATATCGGGCGAGCTTTAACCTGACAGGACGATCTAGGAACCTCCATGTTATGTACCATGTTATACTGTACCTTCAACTTTAGCTGTGCAAGCTAAAGTACTGTTGTTGACAAGAGATGGATACACTGGTGGAATGATGACAAACATAACGTCTAAAAATGCATGATGTTCGGAGTTGACTTATGGTTTAATAACGCAACATAGAGATCAAACACACAAATCCAAACCAGCTATTTCCAAGCAAAGTAATGAACCACATCGGGGCAAATCAACAAAATCCTAATGATGACAAATACTGGTGTGTGAATTATTACTGTATGAATAATTAGTTGGAACATGTTCCATGCATTGGCAGTCCCCTGCTGATAATTGATGTAACATGTCTCCCTTACAGTAAGTGTTTGGGTTGCGTGTCCTCAAACTACTACTGTATACAGGGATAGATGCGGCTCAACATGCGCTGGTGCCTCCTAGAGGTTTGGAGGAGGTGTTGCATGTCGATCCCTTCAGAGGGGGCCAGAGTACTGCAGGAGAGCCTGGCTACACTGCCTCTGCTCCCCATCCCCTCTGTTCCTTCCAGGCCCACAGCAGCCACAGACCAGCCGCCCGGGGGAACCAGGGAGTGACCAGGGAAAGGTAAGGTGGTTTGAGGCCTTTCCACTGGTGGCTGCAGGGGAGAATGAGGGGGGCAGGCAGTGGAGGGGCAGGAGGAGAGGGCAAAATCCAACTCTGGAGGATGGAGGAGATCCTGGCAGTCACGACACAGGAGGCATGCAAGGAGGCATCTCAGGCATGCACTGAGAACCACACAAAAACACACGTGTTCACTCGCACAGGCACGAGACACACATGTTCACTAGCACAGGCACAAAACCCCGGGGCCAAAGAAAACAGACGAAAGGTCCACACATGCAGATTTAACAACAAAACAACAGAAAGTGGACAGCATATAAATCAAGAGTAGTCATTATCACTCTTTTGTGTATGTGGCTCTGATTTAGGTGCATTTTTATTTTTTGAAATATGAAAGAGGCATCATTAGGTGAAATTGTAAATTTAAGTGAGAAAATATAGTTTAATCATTTTATTAAAAGGTTTTCTCTCTGGTTGTACAGGATTTCATCTTGCAGCCACTGAACACTCACAAATAGGAAGAGCTCATTTCAGAGACATATATGTGGCTCCCCAGGAATTATTGTAAATTATGGAATTTGAGGACCAATGCACTGAACCCCACAGAAAACATTTGAAACAAGTTTGAACAACGTATCCTAAAATAGAATGTAAAAAAATCCAATTCTGGATAGAATTCCAGATATCCGACCCCAGGCTAGTCCCTGTCCAACAATAGATTATTAATTCATATTTCCATCCGTCTAAAACTGACCCCTAGCTAGTCTGAATTTGTGATTTATAGATGAGCACATGATGGACTTTGAGGTGATAGATGCAACTATTAGAGAAGTTCACTGACTCCACGTCTCTCCCTTGTTTTCTATATTATTAATGATACCTCACATAGTGCCACTGAGAGTATGATCTCAGCCAAAGCATACACACCATGTGCCTAGCGACTGACTTGCAACCAATCTGTGAATAACCAAAGAAACATATTAGGCTCCCTAATTCAACTGTCTCTAATTCTGCATTATAGTCTCTCTCTCTCTCTCTCTCTCTCTGGCACACAAGTTCTATCGCTCTTTGAAACACTGTCTTCATCCTATAGATCCTCTTTATTGTTACACTCTGGAAAGTAGCCGAGATGCCAAAAAACCCTGGGAAGAGCTTTTGTAACGCTCAATTTGGATTGATCTGAGGTGAGGCCATAAAGAACTCCTTCTCTCAGCTCTCAATACATTAGCCAGCTAATAGGCTGCAGTACATCACATCTGGCCCGCTGAGGACCCATGGGATAGGGTCATTTGTCCATGTCAGCAGTGTGTGTATGCATGTGTGTGTTTTCATGGCCGTAGGCTTGCATGTGTGTGTGTATTTGCCTCTATGTCTGTGTGTGTGGTGTGCCAAATATATATGTGAGGTTTACAGCTATAAAGCAAATATTTGTTTATGACTGTTTAATGTGATGGGGAACCTGGCTGGGTCTTGGGCTGTTAAAACCCCTTTGCACGCTGCACGCGGAGCTGGAAGCAGAAGTGTTTTCGGGGCTTTTTCTTCACCGTGGTTCATCTGCTCGTGGATTTCCAGCCGGATTTATCCCCCCCGCACTGTCTATGTAATTTGCTCATCATAAACGTGGCACTGCATTTATTGTGAAGTATAAAACATAATACTATGCGTGTTATATGAATACAACGTTTAACAACCGTCAGATCGATAAAATGGTGGGGCAAGGGCGGGGATAAAAACAGAGCAAAAAGTTTTCTTTTAAATGATTTTTTGCAGTGCATTTTTTCTTTTACAATGTATTTCCATTGCTCTCAATGTAAACACGCTTGGTGTGCAAACATTCATTGACTGTCCGCTCTGAGTGCAGTGTGCCATGGGCTTTACACCTGTAGCAAACAATTTACCTGTACACATTCAGTAGGACTCCTGTTGTTGTTGACTCATGTTTTGTGTAAAAAAAATGCTGCCAAGGACATTAACTCCTAATTTACTAAAAGTGCTTACAGCTAGGCCAACTCTGGGGCTTGAACCCACGACCCTCTGGCTGGGAGTCCAACAGCTAGACAACTAGACTATCCTGCCCCCTTACTACCAACTATTGGGACATAGTAGAGCATTATCATTATAATTTCTAACTCTCATTTTACTTCTTTTTTCTCTCCCTTCGAGCTGAATATTCCATTTCAGTCGGTGTTGCACTTTATTCAACATGTGATTGGCTATCTGACTGGGGATAAATCTGGCTTGTTTTACACCATGGACTTGGAAATTGCCCAATGTTGTTTGCGGTTGATTATACAGTATATGTTTATGTAATATGTGGTTCATACACACCCACACGGCCTCCTTAAACACAAGCCGTTGCTAGAGGGCTACTGGGATTCTACGGTCAAAATACAGAGACACCCGGTGGGGTCTACTGTATTGACTTTACCTGGACTCCCTTGTGTCTCCAGTCACTGTGTGTCTCCTGCGCTTCAACTCCTCAGAGAAACGCCTCTTCCCTGCCGCCCTCCTCCTCTCCTCCTCTGTACCATTCACCCCCCACGAGATCCTCCTGTCCTTCTTCTCCTCCTCTAACGACTTGGACCTGGGTCCGTACGCGTGTTTGGATTTGTCCATTGTGTGTGTGTGTGTGTGTGTGTGTGTGTGTGTGTGGGAGCGCGCAGGCAGAGCATGCAGCAGGACAGTAACATGCAGCGGGTGGCGTGCGTAAACAAAAGGAAAGACGGACACACAATCGGATTAGCATGCATAAAGAGCAAAACGGTACAAGTACAGAGGAGTGAAGTGAAGCGGGCACTGACCTCAGCCTGGGCCGCTCGGATTGGATGGACATGTAGCTGGTGCTACTCAGGCGGGAGGCACTGCTTGCGCGGGAGAGGGCCGACACGTCGCTCATATCGCTGTCTGACGACCGGGCCGACATGTTGTCGCTGCTTCGCCTCTGTTCAGCATACATCTGCGCAGACAGATGGAGACATTTGGTAATATTGTCATTTGGCTAGATGAGGTTACACTGTTAAGGCCAACAGGGTTTCTTATTTTACCGTACATTACACAGCACTCAAAAATGATACATCACCCAAAACACGTCTTTTAGACCAGGAATATGTACTTTGCAATGCCACATGACTGAAAACAGATACAAATATATAGAGGGGCATCTAATTCAGCTCAACCCGGTCTGGCCAGGTTTCGAGGTGGGAGGGAGAGGTGCGGACTGACCTCCCGTTTGGTCTTGAGGTCTGTTTCTGGGTCATGAGAGGCTGAAGGCCTGTAGGAATGTACTTTCATCTGTAACTGTCGGGCTCGTTCCTCTACTGCCAGGGCTGGAAAAGAAGGAAAAGAGAAAGAGGAGAGAGAAATGATTATTGGCTGAAAAAAAAAGTTCAAAATCATTTGAAAAGAGAATAAAAGAAGTAACCGTATTGCAACCTGGTGTGAGACCACACAGCGTGATCAGGGATGCAGGAGCTAGTTCCTAACACTAGGTGGAGCATGCTGTGCATCAACAGTATCTCACTCTAATGGGTGCCTAGAGGATCCAAATGACTGGGAATTAGACTCGTGTCAAATAGTATTTGCAGAAGGGAAGAGTTTTATCCTACCTGGACAACTCAGATTTACTGTATCTATATGTAAACTGCTATTTATAGAAAAGTATAGACTAACAAATTCTACTAATTTACTGTAACTTTCCACAATTTGTATTGTTGATATCCAGCAACTGCATATGCTAAAAACACATCACAAAAGTATTTGCAAATACTATTTAACCTGTGAATCATACTGGAAGGGTTCAGAGTGATCTCAGTGGTTGACAGGCAAATTATCTGATCAAATGTGTCGAAACAGTGGTGGTTCTAGAGTTACCTTCATCACCTGGCTTATTATCTACATGTTCTTCATGGGCGAGCAGGTTAAATAACGGAATGGAACGTACAGTATGAGGGGAAGAAAGAGAGAAGAGAAGGGTAAAGCAGAATGTAGAGAACTGAGACAGAAATGAGTGGTGCCATGTAGCACCCACGCTGCCCCAGAGCATACCTTGCTCGACGCTACTGCTCTTCGCAGGCAGTTGTGGCAGCTGCCTGCCCCTGCGGCCCGACGAAGTAGTCCCGGTTGGAGGGGAAGGACTACCGTGCGGGTGTGCTCTGACAGGGAGAAACACAGAAACAGACAGAGTTATCAAAAACAACGATGTGCCACAACTACAACCATAAAGAAAAACCCAAAACTGCATTGAAAAGTAGAAGGAGGATTAGAGTAGAAGAAGAGTAAAGGTCCAGAAAAAGATTAGTAGAGGTTCACATAACTGGGTTCAACCACCGCTGGTAGCAGGAACGGTATCATGACGGTATTAACGGGAAACACTAAGGGAAGCAGGGGAGGAGATGTAATGTGGGCGGTGGCATGCACCTGTCTGGCCATGGTGAGCCTGGACAGGACCCGGCCAGAGGCGTCTTGCCAAAGGGCCTGAGCGGGGCTCCTCTCCCCCTACTGCCCCTCAGGATAGAGGTGGGCTGGATACGACTGCCGTCAACACGACAGGATCCCAATAAAACACAAGAACCAAATCAATGCAGTGAAAACATAACAAAACAAACAATAAACCAAAGATAAGATGGTTTTAAATATATGTAACCAAGCAAAAACAAATCATAAAAATAACATAAATCAGGACAGTGGTGTTTGTCTAAAGATCGGGGTGACACACTGTACCAACTGACAGTTAAAGATCAATATCCCAGTGATGGATGTCTGTTAAGCCATCCACTGATGGATGGATGGTTGGAAAGGATGAGTTATAAAGTGATGGAGTGAGTGAAGAAACCAAAACAAATGAATGAACGGTCTTACCCGTCAGCCTCCAGGCCTTTCTTGCTGCCGCTCTGACAGTTCAGCGTGGTTGTGTTACCTGACTGCCTGCTGTGGCACACAGGAAACCACACACAGAGAAACAGAAAGAAAAGACAAAAAAAATGGGAAAAAATGACAATGGAAACCAGAATGGGAAAACTGAGGATTGGATATGGACGAGCATGGTCGATATTAAACTATCCTAATAGCGTCTACAAGTCCAGCTGTACTAAAAGCTACTACACAGCAAGCCAGAGCAGTGAGAAGACTTGCCATGACACAGCGGGAAGCACAGAAAAAAAGGTTTTACATTACAAAGACAAAAATAATAAAAAAGAAACGGTGTTGGCCACAACATCAGAACAATCCACCAGCATCCAGCGACCTCACAAGGGAAGGGGGAGGGGTCTGCTCAGGAAGGTAGCAGCAGAGAAGCAGAGCTCCAGAAGCAGAGTGCCAAGTGTTGGCAACAGCAGGATGTGGGGAGGGGAAGAGGCCTGGAATACCTGTCTTCCTCAGGGGAGGCATGTTCTATTAAGATCCGGGGACTGAGGGGTCTCCTGCGGGGCAAAGACTTGAAGCTCCTGGAAGCGCCAGGGGGGGGGCCAGGAAGGGGTAGGAACCCCAAGTAGGAAAACCAGGGAGAGGTAGGTGGTGAATATTTGCACAACCCGGAAGTAGAATGGTCGCTTCTGGCTTAGAAAAAGACACTGGAGGATTGCTTGACTAGCTGGCAAATATGAGGCTCCTTGGCAAGGATTCGTCAACACAGGTGAGAATATTGGCACTGAAGATAAAAAGCTCTTACTTGGTGGACTGAATCATTGTCAGTCAAACCCTGGGCCCTGATATTTATACCTTATATACAGCCAACCATCTCTACACCATCTGTTATATTTCTATTATTATATCAGTATTTATATTTGGCTGTTTGGCTGTATACCATGTTTTCTTCCCAGTGGGAACTTGTGCTCACTACTGAACACTGTCTTTTGTGCCTTTTAGGAAATGACAATTACTTTACTTCACAGGAATTTCCCATGAAAACAACTTGCATGAATTCATGAATGGGGCGAGCATTTACATGAATCACCAATCAAATCCATAATCCGAAGCCAAAATGTACAGTACGATGGTGAGTTTTCTAATTATAAGGTGTGTGTGTGTGTGCATGCGTACACACATACCTGTCTCTGTTGGGGGAATGGAAGTTTGTGTCTGGTCTCAGGCAGGTGGTGCTGGCACTCCTCACTCTGTCCAACGATGGCTGCAGGTCGCTGCATCACCACAAGATGGCAGCAGAGAGGCCAGTAAGGAGAAAGCAAGAGGGACAGAAAGACAGAGTGCGAGTGAGACATGTAGAAAGAGGAAGGATGAAATGTGAAACAACAAATGGTGTATGGAGAGGAGAGAGAGAATGAGGAAACGAGCAAGGAAAGACAGTAGAAAGTGTGACAGAGACAGAGAGAGAGAGAGAGAGAGAGAGAGAGAGAGAGAGAGAGAGAGAGAGAGAGAGAGAGGGAAGAAACAAACAATCTATCAGACAGTGTGCTAACACGTAAGGCCTCTGATGCTCTATCTCCATTTTCATCGCTCAGCCGGGTCTCGCGGCCGAACCGTATGAATCCACTTGAACAGAAGGTTGCAGGGTTACCATGGGAACCAGGTGTAAGTGGATGTGGATGACGGTTTGTAAGAGACTGATTACATACCATAACAAGCAGTCCTCTCTAACGCCCATACACTGTACATATACAGTATAATGAGACAGCTGTACGGTATTTTTGGCATGTCACGTTTCCTCCGTGAGGATACAGATGGCACGGCTTTTGTTTTTTGTGCAAACACTGCACATAGTGTCGGCTTAACGCAGCGCAATTGCCAGTCGCTGTGTTCAAGCCTTGTAGTAAACGCGGCGGAACACAGCTAAAGGTGGAACGCAGGAGGAAGGGATGGGCCGTGCGTCCGCAGGTGCATCTTACCTAACTGCGACCTCATCTGTGAACCTGAGCACACGCTGGGCCAGGAGGTTACGGGGCAAGGCGCTGCCCCTTCCCTGTCTACTGGGCAGCTTGCTCTTTAGGCATGCAGGAAGGGTGGAGCTGCAGGCCAGAGCCCCACCCAAGCAAGGCAGGGAGGACATGCATGCAAGAAAGCAAAACAAAATGAAAAACAAATACACAAATCGAGAGAGAACAACAGAGAGAATAAGAAGATTGGGGGGACAACGGAGATGAGCCAGGGAATACGTGAAACGATAAACACAAACAAATACGTGAAAAATAACTAAAGGAAAACAGCATGAAGCTGAGGGGGTCTCATGTAACCAAATGGGATTAAAAAAGGTTAATGCAATACAAAGTGCAAATGAATATTAATCAAAAAAGGAAAAGGAGGATCAAATCTGCTCACAATTCTTGATGGTCTAAGTAAATGTACAGTATAATGAGGTGGAGGGATTGGATGGACTGGCAGTGGTTTAGAACAATGTCTATGAACACTTCACCTAATGCACGCATTACACGTCAAAAAATATCAAAACAAGACAAGTGACTACACCTTTCGCCCTAGATTAGACGCTATAATATACATTAATGGTGTCCTGTCTGCGATCTAAGAGATGGGGGTGGGCTTTATTACATAACAGTACAGAAATTGTCAGAAGACTGACCCCACAGACTAGAGCTGAATGTACAGTAGGAAGATTATGTGTAATGCTGGTTATATAATGGAATCTGGAGGTCTAAAGCTTCTGGAGACTGCGCGTGTTAAGGAAACGTTGCTTGTCTGGGGAATAATGCTTTAGAGAATAAAGCACAGCTCTATAGAGGGGCCACACATGAGATTATAGTACACATTAAGAGTACACAGCACAACGTACTGAAATACTATTGCTCTGTCCATCCAGGGGTTGTGCGATGAGGAAAAGGGCTTTAAGCTAGTCTGATGATGATGTTTCTGTAGAGCTGGTTTAGGAATATGTTCAGATAAATCTCTCTAAATCCCTCTTCGTTCAGGATGGAAGAAAGAATGCTTGTTAAAACTAAATTCTATTATTCTGCGATACGTTTCAGTGCAAATACTGAATCAGAAATGCATGATGTTAGGGTAAAACCAGCCCATGTTGGTAGTTAGTAAAAGCAACACCAGGACAATGAAGATTGCCGCACAGACGATACAAGCACAAGCAGCAGCGTGCTCTGTAAAACACAGGCATATATTGCGTTGATAGACTGTTGCCTCAACGCAATGGCCCACAAAAAGCTACACAGATGACTCGAAGGAAATTAGGTAAGAGAGGGGAAGCAGGGTGCCTCGTTTTGATACAGGCTTACCTGTAAATGTCTTTATGGATACCATTTACTAACAGGGGCATTTTGGGGGGCAGTGTGTTGCTGTATCTACCTACACCCCTGCAGGTATGAGTGTAGATCATGCATGTAAAGCAACACAGAAACACAAACAGGAGAAAATACTTAAACACTATAAACATGTCCATGTGAAATTAAACTCATCGAAAGAGATTTGCCTTCTTTGAGGTCAACCACTGAGTGGTTTACTAATCCCGAATGACTAGTGTGTTTAGTAAAAGACAATGGAGAATGCTGTCCTTCGTTATGGCTGCGCTGCAACAACGGTGTGCAAGCATAATGAACCGTTTAATGAGTTGGAAAAACAACAAATAGTATTTAGCAACAAACAGTATTTACGATGTAAACATTCTTCCACTTTTTGTGTGTTCAGTAAATACATATAAATATTAAGTTGGTTAAAATGAAGTTGTTAAAGTACAATGATGATGAAGAGGATGATAACATGGTATCTAGTCAAAAATAACTACTAGTTGTCTTTGTTTTCTGTTTCGTTTATCTTTTTATTTTTTTTACCTGTTTGTATGCAGGCACTCAGCACTCCCGCCCCGGATAGACCTGTGCATCTCCAGGGCCTCACTGTCATTGCCATGGCGATGGATGAACCAATCAAAAACAACCCGAAAAAAAAACAACAGAAGGATGGCAACTCAGACAAGCAAGTGAGTTATGAATGAGAGAAACCAAGAAATCATATCTGAGATTTCAATAAAGGCCGCATTCAACGATATAGAATGATATAACAAATTTTGTAGTTGCAATGAGGGTTGTTTTAGACTGTTAGTAGGATTAGTACAAATTAGTATTTAAGCAGAGTGCATCATAAAAAAAAAAAAAGATTCCAATTTTCTACAAAATTTAACATTTTAACAATTTAATGATTCATTCACATAAGCCTTAAGCAGCACAAACCCAATGTGTTTAGTTTTCCCTGTATTTTATAGAAAGCCTACTGGACATATATTTATTTTTTCCCCCATGACTAACCTAGTTACTTCCCTGACGCTAGCACCAAGCCCCCAGACCTACCCACCCTCACCCGCCCTCCCAGGCAGACCCAGGCAGACCCAGGAAGCAGTTACCTGTCTTCAGAGTATTCGTAGTCCGAGTCACCGGAACGCTGGTGCTGGAGGTGGGAGTCATGGTAGCGGGATGGAGAGAGAGAGTGGTGCCGGTTCTGGTGAATCTCCTCCAGACTCCTGATACCAAAGATTTACATTTACATTTACAGCCTTTAGCAGACACTTTTATCCAAAGCGACTTACAATTAGTACATTTGTCAACAGTTGAACTGGTTAACCCCCAGTTTATGCAAGCAGATAACGTTCTCCTAGGATAAGCGCAGCATCGTGTTACAAGGTTACTTCACCTATGGATTTGTACAACATTACTCGAAAGTTATCATTCATTCTTCAAACAGTCAATAAGTGCTAACTGCAAAGTGCTAAATATTCTTAGAGCTGAGTAGAAAGAAGGATTTTTATTTATTTTTTAAAATTTTTTTTGTAAAGGAAGGAAAGGAGGATAGAATAATGATTGTTAGTGGGATTAGTGCTATGAGGTAAAAAGATCGTTGGCCGAGGTACAGAGATGGATTTTGAAGAGGTGGGTTTTAAGTCTCTTGCGGAAAATTGGTAGTGATTCTGCTGTTCTGACCGCTGCAGGAAGCTCATTTCACCATTGCGGCACCAGGACAGAGAAGAGTCTGGACTGGGCTGC